>JAGVVM010020264.1:0-17203 GCA_019149425.1 Psidium friedrichsthalianum
CTGAATTTTTGGAATTTTCCGAGACAATTTACCCATAAGGGGAAAAATCGTCACTTTTAAAAGATCAAGAAAAGAAATCCTCAAAAATAGGATTGGTCAGTCGAAATTGCCCCTTTCCTAATTTTTGAGGTTTTTTTGAATTTTTCGAAATTTTTCGAAACAATTTATCTATAAGGGGCAAAATCGTCATTTTGAAAAGATCAGAAGGGAAAAATCACCAAAAATAGGATTGACTTGTTAAAAGATCCTTTTCATGATTTTTGAGGCTTTTGGGAATTTTTAGAATTTTTTGGATTTTTTCCATTTTTTTTAAGAAAATTTTCCTTTTTTTTGGATTTTTAATCATTTTCTGATTTTTTTTTAATTATTTTCTATTTTTTTATTTTTTCGGACCGGATTGGGTTGATCCGGCCCACGAACCCCGAAGGTCTGGCCCAAATCCCCGCAATTTTGAATCGATTCTCAAAATGACGCAGTTTCTGATTTTTTTTATTAATTTCTCTATATTTTTTTTATTTTTTATTTTCTTTAATGATTTTAATTATTTTTTATTTTAATATTATAAACATTATTTATTCTGGAAATATTGAGCTAGGCTAGGCTTCTAAGTCCGACCCTTGTAAAACGGGAAAAATAGGAAAGGGCTTGAAGCGCAGACGAAAGTCCTAGATCTTTTATTCTAAAGCCCCAATCAAGCCTAAAGCCCAATTAGCCTATTCCGGCCCTCTCTCTATCTAGCCACCACACTCGAAACTAATTTGGCAGAAACCCATCACCTATTCTATTGATTCAGGCTCAACACCCAAAACTAAGCCTTGCGTATGACCATTTTTCAGAACATTCGATGGTTTTTTTTTTACCAAGCAAACAAGTGATGCGAACGAAACTAACGAAACTAACAAAACAATCTTACCTCCAGCCATCGTCGCTGTGCCCTATCTGGTCTGCATCGAAGAACTCGAACGTTTCCATCAGCTTCAACTCTTGCATTTTTGTTGTAAGAAGACACAGCTTGCCTGGAATTTCGGAGTAACGCACATTGTACGGTTTCCAAGTAGGGCTTAGGAATTTCCTGTTGCGCAGGATTGTATTGTATAGAAGTTTCGAGTGTTCCAGGTCATGCAGACAATCCGGTATGCACCTCATTGCTTCTACCAGCGAAGCTCTGGTTTCTAGGGCTTAAAGGCAAGTGTTATCAAGTGCAAGTGTCCGGTTACAATCAGCAATGGATTCTACAATCCTTCCAGTTGAGCGATAAGTAGAGGCACGGTTCAGGTAGCATTGAGCAAGGAATCCCGGAGGAGCCCCATACTTTCCATTGACAATCTTGGTAAAGTGTCTTATGGCCTCACAGTAGAGGCCAGCATCGAGAGCGGCAAGAGCAGCTGCACGGCGGTGGAGGAGGAATTTCACAGGGCTCAGGAGTTGGTTGATGGAGTCAGTAACTGCCGAAACTACTCGGATACCCCAGAATTCGTGCAGTGTTCCAGAATATTATAGACCCTACGAGGTTTGTTACTTTGAGATTGGTGTCAATGCCCTCCCGCTCTAAATGGCAGCTGTGGACCTCAGCCTCTATCATCATGCAGCTTGTCTTACAGATCAGTAGATTTTGCGTACATTGGAGAGAAGCTTGATTATTTTGCACTTGGGTTTGTGACTCCCTCTCTAAAGTCCAATGTGAATGCTTGTACGGAAGCTAGCCGAAGCAATTGCTCTTGTAGCATGCTTCTATTTAATTGCAATTCCGATGATTGCTTCTTGTTTGACCAGATAGGAAATTTTGAAAGATCTGATGCGGCTTCCAATGGTTATGTTTCGTACATGAAGGTTTCAAATACCTCTCGGGCCAAGGGCAGCCAGAATAAGAAGAAACATGAGAATGCCATTGCGATTGCAGTCATCATTTCTGCAACTGTTGTAGTCATTGTCGGTCTGGCTTATATTGGATTATGGTATCACCAGAAAAAGAAGTCACTGCTCAACTATTATGAAGAAACTCATGAAGAAGACAATTTCTGGGACAGTCTTTCCAGCATGCCTATTCGCTTCAGTTATGATGATCTCCGTAGAGCAACGAAAAAAATTCTCTTCAAAGATTGGGCAAGGAGGATTTGGGGCAGTCTTCCTAGGTGTTCTCGCAAACGGTATTCATTTGGCTGTAAAGAAACTGGGAGTGAATAAGCCAGGGAAAGAAAGATTTCAAAGCTGAAGTTAGTATTATAGGGAGCATCCGTCATGTCCATTTAGTCAAGCTAAAAAGTTTCTACGCCGAGGGACCTCACCGGCTCCTTGTTTATGAATTCATGGGAAAAGGATCTCTGGACAAATGGATATCCAAGAAATGCGAAGCCAATAAGATTTTGGATTGGAATACTAGATTCAATATTGCTATGGGTACAACAAGGGATTAGCTTATCTACATGAAGAGTGTGAAGTCAAGATCGTCCACTACGACATCAAGCTCGAGAATGTCCTCCTGGATGATAATTTTGGGGCAAAAGTGTCGGACTTTGGTTTAGCCAAGCTAATGAGCCGGGAAGAGAGCCTTATGTATACGACATTAAGGGGCACAAGGGGTTACTTAGCACCAGAATGGATCACAAACAACCATATATATGAGAAGAGTGATGCTTACAGCTATGGAATGGTGTTGCTTGAGATCATCGGAGGCAGGAAAAATTATGATCCTGCGGAATCTTCTGAAAAAGCCCATTTTCCTTCTTATGCCTTCAAAATGTTGGAAGAAGGAAAGCCAGAGGAAATGCTAGACTCTAGACTAGAGTTTGATGAAAATGATGAGAGGATTGTAGATGCAATCAAAGTTGTCCTGTGGTGCATACAGGATGAAATGTATTTAAGGCCACCAATGACTAAAGTGGATCAAATGCTCGAGGGCCTTTGCACCATTCCTCATCCCCTGATTTCCTCTCAGTTTGGGTCTCAAACTAGCTTGAGCTTTTATAATTCGGGCAGTGAAGAAAGCACTTCAACTAGACCAACCAATTGGAATAGTGATGCATTTCTCTAGGTTCTTGGAGCTTGGCTTGCTCCTTGGACAGCATAAATGAATTGAAGACGACCAGGCTCTGGAAATGGCTTCTCGAGAACTTTCACCGCACCTCTAGTAACCAAAATGTGTGTCATCCCTGCTTCGTGCTCTTACCTCTCTAGTGACATGAGTTAAAACACATAAGGGAACTAGCCAAAATCATTCATGGGTTGGACTTGGGTCAATTTTGATGAACTCTGCCCGAAGCTTTGGTTCACCCCACTGCAACAAGGCATGTCATCGAAAGACAACGTTCCCATCCATCAGGGCACTTGGAGTACTCGAGCTCATCACCGGCATGGCATACCAAGCGAGACAGGCTCGAGCGATGGCTAAATCATGTTACAGCTCAACCATCTTCCTCTAGAGCAGCGTTATGGACCCAGTGCACCCGTAGCCGGGGACCCGCAGCCTTACCTCGGCCTCATACACGAGCGAGCTCACCGTGTCTTCCCGCTACTCAGATCGCTCTCGCGCCGTCCATGGAAATAGCGTCTCCTCCTCACTACTCCGCGCTCTCACTCTTCCCCTCGTCGATCTCGCCCTCTTCAAGATCGCCGCCATCGTCTCCCTCCTCGGCTTCTTCGGTGAGCTCACCAGAGGTTAGCGAGTTACGAAGAACTCAAGACCTCACTCGTGGCGAATTCACCAGATCTGGAGCTCAAGCCTCCCATTGTTGCACCCGTTACCAATGGCGGGTTCCACGAGCTTTCTACTCCTCTGCAACTCTCTTCCACTCTCTCTCTATCTCTTGTTTCTCTCTCTCCTCAAAAGTCGACGGCGAGCGACTTGCAAATTCGTCGAGCTCGAGACCTTGCGAGTTGGTGGCAAGTGACTCAACGGGTCCACAAGCTTCGAGATGACCTGTGGCAGCCCAAATTGATTGACCATGCTTCCTACTTCTTCAGGAGCTCCTTGCGCATTGCTTCTTTAGAACAGGACGACACGCCGCCACACCGACGGGCTCTGCTCGTCACTTTGCTGCACCGTTGGGCTCCACTTCGCCATGCCGCCGAACTCGTCTATCGGTGCCGTCACTAGGCTGTGTTCTTCTAATGCCCCCTCTTCTCTCTTCTCTGCTTCCACCTTTCTCCTCTCTGATGATGGTGTCTTGGATCGTTATCATTTTGTTTTTTGTTTTTTTGCTTATTTTCAACGAAAGTAACCCCCATGTTCAGAGCACTTCATATCAACTTCTTTTTCTCTTTTGTCCATGCATGGGTCAAACACTTTTGGTCTTTCTTTTTTTTTAAAAAAGGTTCGGCCCCCATGCATATTCAAGATTAGAGTTGGTTGGCAGACCACATCTGCCTTCATACCCGAAAAAGTGGGATTGTCCTCAATGTTAGTCACTGTATTCGGATCGGGACATGAAGTCCCAATGTATCTCCAGTCTCATGCACATGCTTCGTTGGAAGGATCTACATTCACATAACCTCCATTGCAGTCCATTTCGTAGATTCATAAAGTTCATCAGATATGAATTCAATTTCTTGTTTCGCGATGGAAACCCACCATCGAGGCCGCTTAATTTTTCAAGAATGAACTATGGAATACAAATGAGACGCGACGCAAACCGTTTAGAGAGAAACCCCATTAAATGATAAATCAAATTCGGAAAACAAAACGCAACAACGAAATATGCACTATCAAACCATCGAAAAATTGGGACTATTAGAGGGCAATGTCACGACTCCAGAATTGTAAAAATAAAAAATTACAGAGATAAAATGAATGTTTTTATAATTTTTTTAGTTAATCAAAAAATGAGATTTACAAAATAATTCCCGATTTCATATTAATTTTTGCATATTTTCTTTGGCCAAAATGAAGAAAAAATTAAAAGAAAAATATTGACTATTTTTTCATATTTTTGTGGCCTCAAATGCAATTTTATTTTCAAAAATTTTGCTAATTTCTGAAAAATATTTAAAAAAATGCAAAAAAATATGAAAATTCATATTTTGGTCAAAATTGGTTCCCTAGTCTTGGCCAAGGCTTCCAAAGCTATTTTTCAATTTTCTAATTTTTTCTTGATTTTTTTTATGAATTTTTGAAAATAAAAATGCTGAAAAATACTGAAAATATAAAAAAATCATTTTTTGGTCAAAATTGGTTCCCTAGGCTTGGCCAAGGTCTCCAAAGTTGATTTTTTAATTTTATAGATTTTTATGGATTCTCTATTAATTTTAAAGAGAAAATGTGATTAAAACTCAAGTATCAACAGCTGCCCCTCTTTGAAAGGAAGCTCGGCAGAGGTTTATTTTAAAGACGAGATGACACTTGAATCCTAATCGACTCAATCTATGCAAATAAAAAGAGTCGTGACATTTGATCTCTAATACCTCGCTAAGTAAGTTCTAATCCAGACCCGACTTGAGGAGGCTCTTATGAAGTGAGGGAGAGATAGAGAGGAGAGTTTACCTGGCACTTACCTGCCTGTTGTATGGCTTTTGCCTGACATGAATACTCTTTGAACAGGCACCCAAAGATTCATTCTATGGGTACTTCGGAGAGGTTAACATTTGACCCGTATGGCAGGTCGACCCATGGCAGAGTTCCTAATAAAAGGACTCTAGTGGTGATCTATCATATTTAAAGGATTCGCTTGCATTTTGACCCTCATAGTGGGTCGTACCATGATGGAATTCATAATTAAAGGATCTCGATGATTGAAATTGATTGAAATTTGACTCGTATGGTAGGTCACCCTATGACAGAGTTCCTAATGAAAGGACTCTAGTGGTGATTTATCTTATTTAAAGGATCCGCTTGCATTTTGACCCGTATGGTGGGTCGTACCATGATAGAATCCTAATGAAAGGATTCTACTGAGCGGTTTATCCGATATTGGGTTCACCGAAGAAAAAAATGCATGTAAAAAGGACTTTGTGCCTGTAAGAAGGACTTTGAACATGGTTCATCCGCTGTGGGATCTACCGAAGAAATGCTTGTAAGAAGGACTTGGTACCTGTAGGAAGGACTTTTGAAAACGGCTCACCTGATGTGGATTTGCCGAAGGAGTGCCTGTAAGAAGGACTTAGTGCCTATAGAAAAGACTTTTGAAAATGGACCGTTCCGTATTAGGGTTTCTAATGGAAAGGCTTCAGAGACAGCATACCCTATTAAAGGGCCCGTTCATGTGGTGCTTACAACTCAGGACTTGAAAATGGACCGTTCCATATTGGGGTTTCCAATGAAAGGGCTCCAGAGACGGCATGCCCTACAAAAAGGGCTCGTCTATGTGGTGCCTGCAACTCTGGACTTGGGAACGGATCATTCTGTGTTAGAAGTCACCAATGATTACCTAAGTATCACTTTTGGGTAGACAGAAGAGGTATTGTCTAAAAAAGATGTTCTTTGGGTGCCAATCTGAGATCGGGAATCTTGCAAAAGCTCATGCCAAATTATCTTACCATGAAGGGTGATATTCTAGGATCTGGGGAGACTAGAAATCCTGCAAAAGCTCAAATCCAATTTAACTTACCATGAAGGGTGCAATTTTGGGATTTGGGGAGACCAGGAATCCTACAGAAGCTCAAATCCGGTTTAACTTCTCTTGTCGCTTTAGGAATAAGCCAAAGAGGCAGAGATCAAGAACACGAGAGCGGGTCGATCGTTAACTAATGAAGGTCTCAAGAGAACATGTCGTTCATGATTCGAAAGGGTTCGGAAGACTTATCTGGGTCTTCTGAGTTAATGATGAAGGCATAGACAGGCTGATTATGTCATGCCTGCTTATTCATTGAATGACCTTATGTGCCGCACTGATGGTTTCTTGGCAACTATGCTTGTTCATTCAATAATTGCCAAATGAATTTCGAGACCTTGGGATGTGGCTCGAACATCAGGAACGTGTTACTTGTCAGGCAGTATCAGGGGTAACATGTGCAAGCATGTTCATCAATGAGTTCATCGGTTCATGCAAAACTGTTCAGCTAAGTTTGCAATGATTAGAAGCAGTCTATGTAATAACTCATGATGCAATCAATCAATATGTGGATCATGCACAACTATCTTGTCAAGTTTGCATTGTCAATTCTGCTCAAGGAGGTTATCATAGCATGAGCACCTCGAACGTAATCTGAATGGGGGACTTCAGTTCGAAAGAGCTTTCTCTTACTCTCGAAAAAAGGGTATTTATCCTGATAGCAGGATTAAAAAAGAAATCGCTCAATGTTACCATCATCGCATTCAGCAAGGGTCTGAGTAATCTTGTAATTGGTATGATCAAGCTGATCTAAAGGTCTTGATTAGGACCATAATGTAGGTTGGGTCAATGACTTACCAAAGGGGACTCTTTTGAGTCAAGGCCATCGAGAAAAAAAGTCTTCATTATTTACTTCGGGTTTACAAGTCAAGAATACTACAAAAATGAGAGAGAAATAATCTTGCTCGTACCTTTTCGAGTGATGCTTAAAATCATTCAACTCTACGTTAACTCAAGCGCCTTAATCAGAAAAGAATTTCATGGGTTGTAACGTAGGTTGGGATTATGGACCAAGGAAGGCTTATTTTGGCCTAGAAGATATATGAGGTGGGTTTAACGTCGGTGATCATTGCATATCTACCACCAGTCTAGATTTTCTAGAATAGTTTTCAAAGGACACGATCGCTAAATGAGGAAGGTGTCAACTTCTGGTGATACTGTCATCGCTCTCGAACGGTATAAAACTTCAACTTTATGATTTAACTCCTTCGAAGAGTTTTTCTTTTGCAACCAGATCCCATTAGGGATTTACAACAGGAGATAACATGTTTTCCTTGAGTGTACAAGAACATTAATTTGAATGGGCATTAGCTTCGCTTTTGACTGGCACTTTGCTTTTCATGCCCGATTATTATTTATTTTTATAGAAAAAGGAATTTTCAAAGATTGTGCCACCATACATATGCATATCAAGGATCACACTTGATGAGATGACTCAGGAACTCTATGTAGGCCCATTTCTTTTGCATTCTTCTATTTTGAGGTGGTGCCATCTTTATCTTAGAATAAGCAATGATTACCAACGGGATTTTAAGAAACGAATATGGAGGCTCAATTGGGCGCAAAGGGTAAAAGTGTATTGAATAGGGAAACGAATGCTTTTCGTCGTCCTATGGCACTTGAATTACCGTACGAGGTTAAAAGCAAAGAAACGCTCGAAAATTGATGTTAGTCCGAGCGAAAAATTTCTAGTCATTTACCTCATGCTATTTGCTGAGACTACCTCATTTTGGCCTCGATGTGGGGTAGTTTTTGACAGGGGTTGCGAAATGAAACCGCCGCTTAAATGGGTCGTCAATGGTTACTTGTAGTATTTGGGATAGAGAAATGATTGCATCCTTCCCTTTAGCTATCGTACCTTTTTGTGAGAAAACCTATTACCTTGGGGAGTACGGAACCTATTCAGCACACGACTCACTATGGATTAGACATGGCCACGTTCCGATTCGGCCCCGAGGGCGAACCGGAACCGGAACCGCCGCCACCGATTCCGGTTCCGGTTCGGAACCGGCGGTTCCGGGCCGGAACCGGCCCGGTTTTTTTTTTTTTTAACTTTGGGAATTTTGATTTTCAAATCAAATCAAATTTTTAAGTAATAAAAATTCAAGTAAAATTTTACAAAATTGTAATCAAACTTAGAGAAAAAAAAAAGGGAGAGAGAAAGGGCTTGACTTAATGAATTATCATTAAGTGCCTACATATCTTCTTGGGGATAGAAGAATCAAAGCCCATGTAGTTCTTTTACCTTTGATAACCCCATACTTACCTCATCGTCAATCGTCGCTTCCGGCGGTGGTTCCCGTCACGGTGCTCGCTCCATCATCAAAAAATTGGGCTTCTACGTTGCGATCCATCTCTTGTTGTCGATTATTGAGCCTTCGTCCAATCATCGACACAAGCTTGAGCCTCCACAGACTGCGGAGATAATCTTGAACGGTGATCGTCTAAAATGTTGCTTCCAGCGCTAAAAGCTTGTTCAACCGCAACTGTTGAACAAGGAGTTGCTAAAACCTGTCTAGCGATGACAGAGAGAATTCGATATTGACTCGAATGCTCCTTCCCCCACTCTAAAATTTGAAAATCTGTGTCACTTGCAAATGAGTTAGTCTCAAAGTTAGTGCTTAAATAGTGATCAAATTCGGAAATATCTGTGTGCCCCCTTTGTCTTTTTTGCCTACTCATTAGCATTTTATACCCTATACTCATTTTACCTCCGCTCTCGTTTTCTACGCGACTAAATTGAGAAGAAGATCCAATATCAGTGGCGTTATATCTATTATAATAATCATTATATAATGCTACTATTGAGTTGCTAACCATCCCTTTTAATAAATTAATATCTAATCCATTTCTATATGAAGACATCCATAATACATAGTCAAAAAATCTTTTACGCATTCTAATTTCGTACGTGGATCGAAAACAGAAGCAACCAAATAAATAAAAGGAATATGTTTATAATAAGTTAGCCATTTTGATTTCATTGCCTTAATAGTTGCACCTAATTGTTCATCGTCTTCATATTCTTCAAAACACCAGCAATATTAACACACTCTATTATAAATAAATGAGTCGTAGGATAATAAACACCGGATAAAGTATAAGTTGCATCATTGAAAACTTTTAAACAATCTAAAATTTTGTGGCAAATATTCCAATGTTGTGGTAATAACTCAAGTTGAGGAACATTAGTCGAAATAAATGCACATAATAAAACTTTATATTCAAAAGATTGATTAAGCAATTCGTACGTGGAATTCCAACGAGTTGGAACATCTCTTGAAAATTCTTCTTGGCCTTTTTCCATTTTGTTTACAAAATCTACACCAATCTTTCATAATTTGGGGATGTCTCCATAAATATTGGATTGCGATTTTTATTGGGTCGAGAAAAACGTTAAGAGTTTATAAACCTTCTTGTACACTTAAGTTTAAAACATGGCAAGCACATCTAACATGAAAAAATTCTCCACCAAAAGTGGGTTTACAAAGTTTTTCCAAGTCTTCAATAGAAGCGGTATTTGCCGCGGCATTATCAAAACCAATAGAAAAAACTTTTTCAACCAAACAATATTCTTCTAAAACTTGTCTAATTAATCTATAAATATTAATTGCCGTATGTCTATCCTCAAAAACTCGAAATGCAATAATTCTTTTTTGAATATTCCAATCGTCATCTATCCAATGACACGTAATACCCATATAAGAATGAATTTGCCAAGGATCGGTCCAAATATCACTACCTATATGCACACGTCCATTATAATTCATAAAAAATATTTTTAATTCTTCTTTTCCTTTTTTATACAAATTAAAAATTTGGCGTTTAAGGGTATTTCTAGAAACGGGTTTTGCTTGTGGAGTGCATGCATTTTGTATAAAATTATTAAAACCAAATTTCTCACCAAAATTAAATGCTACATGTTCTACGGCCGTAAATCTAGCTAATTCTTCTTTATAAACATTTCGCTATAACGGAATAAAGGAGGAGCGTTAGTTTTGGCGTACCCGGAAATTTGTTGTTGACGAGTGTCGATCCCAGCTAGCGTTGGATGTTTTGACCTCAAATGCCGTTGAAATGTTCCATAGCCTTGACCACTTACGAATTTGTAATTTTTTCCACAATGTTTGCAAGTAAGTTGATATTTGTTTTCTTCAACGCGCGTCTTCGTGAAGTGCTCCCATATCGAAGAAACGGATGACCCCCTTCGTTCCATCGTTATTGACGCTTCTTCGGTGGGAGGATTCATGCTATCTTGTGTTGGAACGGGCTCCTCGACATTTGGAATATTGTCGATTTCAATTTCGTCGTCGTCGAAGCCATAATATGCATAATCTTGAGGATTATGAGATTGAGGATAATTGGACGATCCCATCGGGGCCATCGGGCTCTTACCCCTCCCGCCACGGCTTCCACTTGCCATTTTTCGAGATTTCCAACAACAAAGAAATGAAGAATTTCGAGAGAAATGAAAGTGGATCGAGTATCGCGACTTGAGAGAATTTGAGATTGAGAATTTGAGAATTTGAGAGAAGAAAATTGAGAGAAGTTGTGAATAAAATGAAGGGGGGAGGGGTATTTATAAGAAAATTTTTGATATTAAATTTATATCAAAAATTTTCTTATAAATACCCCCTCCCCCCTTCATTTTATTCACAACTTCTCTCAATTTTCTTCTCTCAAATTCTCAAATTCTCAATCTCAAATTCTCTCAAGTCGCGATACTCGATCCACTTCATTTCTCTCGAAATTCTTCATTTCTTTGTTGTTGGAAATTCTCGAAAAATGGCAAGTGGAAGCCGTGGCGGGAGGGGTAAGAGCCCGATGGCCCCGATGGGATCGTCCAATTATCCTCAATCTCATAATCCTCAAGATTATGCATATTATGGCTTCGACGACGACGAAATTGAAATCGACAATATTCCAAATGTCGAGGAGCCCGTTCCAACACAAGATAGCATGAATCCTCCCACCGAAGAAGCGTCAATAACGATGGAACGAAGGGGGTCATCCGTTTCTTCGATATGGGAGCACTTCACGAAGACGCGCGTTGAAGAAAACAAATATCAACTTACTTGCAAACATTGTGGAAAAAATTACAAATTCGTAAGTGGTCAAGGCTATGGAACATTTCAACGGCATTTGAGGTCAAAACATCCAACGCTAGCTGGGATCGACACTCGTCAACAACAAATTTCCGGGTACGCCAAAACTAACGCTCCTCCTTTATTCCGTTATAGCGAAAATGTTTATAAAGAAGAATTAGCTAGATTTACGGCCGTAGAACATGTAGCATTTAATTTTGGTGAGAAATTTGGTTTTAATAATTTTATACAAAATGCATGCACTCCACAAGCAAAACCCGTTTCTAGAAATACCCTTAAACGCCAAATTTTTAATTTGTATAAAAAAGGAAAAGAAGAATTAAAAATATTTTTTATGAATTATAATGGACGTGTGCATATAGGTAGTGATATTTGGACCGATCCTTGGCAAATTCATTCTTATATGGGTATTACGTGTCATTGGATAGATGACGATTGGAATATTCAAAAAAGAATTATTGCATTTCGAGTTTTTGAGGATAGACATACGGCAATTAATATTTATAGATTAATTAGACAAGTTTTAGAAGAATATTGTTTGGTTGAAAAAGTTTTTTCTATTGGTTTTGATAATGCCGCGGCAAATACCGCTTCTATTGAAGACTTGGAAAAACTTTGTAAACCCACTTTTGGTGGAGAATTTTTTCATGTTAGATGTGCTTGCCATGTTTTAAACTTAAGTGTACAAGAAGGTTTACAAACTCTTAACGTTTTTCTCGACCCAATAAAAATCGCAATCCAATATTTATGGAGACATCCCCAAATTATGAAAGATTGGTGTAGATTTTGTAAACAAAATGGAAAAAGGCCAAGAAGATTTTCAAGAGATGTTCCAACTCGTTGGAATTCCACGTACGAATTGCTTAATCAATCTTTTGAATATAAAGTTTTATTATGTGCATTTATTTCGACTAATGTTCCTCAACTTGAGTTATTACCACAACATTGGAATATTTGCCACAAAATTTTAGATTGTTTAAAAGTTTTCAATGATGCAACTTATACTTTATCCGGTGTTTATTATCCTACGACTCATTTATTTATAATAGAGTGTGTTAATATTGCTGGTGTTTTTGAAGAATATGAAGACGATGAACAATTAGGTGCAACTATTAAGGCAATGAAATCAAAATGGCTAACTTATTATAAACATATTCCTTTTATTTATTTGGTTGCTTCTGTTTTCGATCCACGTACGAAATTAGAAGGCGTAAAAGATTTTTTGACTATGTATTATGGATGTCTTCATATAGAAATGGATTTAGATATTAATTTATTAAAAGGGATGGTTAGCAACTCAATAGTAGCATTATATAATGATTATTATAATAGATATAACGCCACTGATATTGGATCTTCTTCTCAATTTAGTCGCGTAGAAAACGAGAGCGGAGGTAAAATGAGTATAGGGTATAAAATGCTAATGAGTAGGCAAAAAAGACAAAGGGGGCACACAGATATTTCCGAATTTGATCACTATTTAAGCACTAACTTTGAGACTAACTCATTTGCAAGTGGCACAGATTTTCAAATTTTAGAGTGGGGGAAGGAGCATTCGAGTCAATATCGAATTCTCTCTATCATCGCTAGACAGGTTTTAGCAACTCCTTGTTCAACAGTTGCGGTTGAACAAGCTTTTAGCGCTGGAAGCAACATTTTGGACGATCACCGTTCAAGATTATCTCCGCAGTCTGTGGAGGCTCAAGCTTGTGTCGATGATTGGACGAAGGCTCAATATCGACAACAAGAGATGGATCGCAACGTAGAAGCCCAATTTTTCGATGATGGAGCGAGCACCGTGACGGGAACCACCGCCGGAAGCGACGATTGACGATGAGGTAAGTATGGGGTTATCAAAGGTAAAAGAACTACATGGGCTTTGATTCTTCTATCCCCAAGAAGATATGTAGGCACTTAATGATAATTCATTAAGTCAAGCCCTTTCTCTCTCCCTTTTTTTTTTCTCTAAGTTTGATTACAATTTTGTAAAATTTTACTTGAATTTTTATTACTTAAAATTTGATTTGATTTTGAAAATCAAATTCCCAAAGTTAAAAAAAAAAAAAAAACCGGGCCGGTTCCGGCCCGGAACCGCCGGTTCCGAACCGGAACCGGAATCGGTGGCGCCGGTTCCGGTTCCGGTTCGCCCTCGGGGCCGAACCGGAACCGCCGGTTCCGAACCGGAACCGTCCGGTTCGGAACCGTGGCCATGTCTAATCCATAGTGAGTCGTGTGCTGAATAGGTTTCCGTCTCCCAAGATAATAGGTTTTCTCACAAAAAGGTACGATAGCTAAAGGGAAGGATGCAATCATTTCTCTATCCCAAATACTACAAGTAACCATTGACGACCCATTTAAGCGGCGGTTTTCATTTCGCAACCCCTGTCAAAAACTACCCCACCATCGAGGCCAAAATGAGGTAGTCTCAGCAAATAGCATGAGGTAAATGGCTAGAAATTTTTCGCTCGGACTAACATCATTTTCGAGCGTTTCTTGCTTTTAACCTCGTACGGTTAATTCAAGTGCCATAGGACGACGAAAAGCATTCGTTTCCCTATTCAATACACTTTTACCCTTACGCCCAATTGAGCCTCCATATTCGTTTCTTAAAACCCCGTTGGTAATCATTGCTTATTCTAAGATAAAGATGGCACCACCTCAAAATAGAAGAATGCAAAAGAAATGGGCCTACATAGAGTTCCTGAGTCATCTCATCAAGTGTGATCCTTGATATGCATATGTATGGTGCACAATCTTTGAAAATTCCTTTTTCTATAAAAATAAATAATAATCGGGCATGAAAAGCAAAGTGCCAGTCAAAAGCGAAGCTAATGCCCATTCAAATTAATGTTCTTGTACACTCAAGGAAAACATGTTATCTCCTGTTGTAAATCCCTAATGGGATCTGGTTGCAAAAGAAAAACTCTTCGAGGAAGTTAAATCATAAAGTTGAAGTTTTATACCGTTCGAGAGCGATGACAGTATCACCAGAAGTTGACACCTCCTCATTTAACGATCGTGTCCTTTGAAAACTATTCTAGAAAATCTAGACTGGTGGTAGATATGCAATGATCACCGACGTTAACCCACCTCATATATCTTCTAGGCCAAAATAAGCCTTCCTTGGTCCATAATCCCAACCTACGTTACAACCCATGAAATTCTTTTATGATTAAGGCGCTTGAGTTAACGTAGAGTTGAATGATTTTAAGCATCACTCGAAAAGGTACGAGCAAGATTATTTCTCTCTCATTTTGTAGTATTCTTGACTTGTAAACCCGAAGTAAATAATGAAGACTTTTTTTCTCGATGGCCTTGACTCAAAAGAGTCCCCTTTGTAAGTCATTGACCCAACCTACATTATGGTCCTAATCAAGACCTTTAGATCAGCTTGATCATACCAATTACAAGATTACTCAAACCCTTGCTGAATGCGATGATGGTAACATTGAGCGATTTCTTTTTTAATCCTGCTATCAGGATAAATAGCCTTTTTTCGAGAGTAAGAGAAAGCTCTTTTCGGACTGAAGTCCCCCATTCAGATTACGTTCGAGGTGCTCATGCTATGATAACCTCCTTGAGCAGAATTGGCAATGCAAACTTGACAAGATAGTTGTGCATGATCCACATATTGATTGATTGCATCATGAGTTATTACATAGACTGCTTCTAATCATTGCAAACTTAGCTGAACAGTTTTGCATGAACCGATGACTCATTGATGAACATGCTTGCACATGTTACCCCTGATACTGCCTGACAAGTAACACGTTCCTGATGTTCGAGCCACATCCCAAGGTCTCGAAATTCATTCGGCAATTATTGATGAACAAGCATAGTTGCCAAGAAACCATCAGTGCGGCACATAAGGTCATTCAATGAATAAGCAGGCATGACATAATCAGCCTGTCTATGCCTTCATCATTAACTCAGAAGACCCAGATAAGTCTTCCGAACCCTTTCGAATCATGAACGACATGTTCTCTTGAGACCTTCATTAGTTAACGATCGACCGCTCTCGTGTTCTTGATCTCTGCCTCTTTGGCTTATTCCTAAAGCGACAAGAGAAGTTAAACCGGATTTGAGCTTCTGTAGGATTCCTGGTCTCCCCAAATCCCAAAATTGCACCCTTCATGGTAAGTTAAATTGGGTTTGAGCTTTTGCAGGATTTCTAGTCTCCCCAGATCCTAGAATATCACCCTTCATGGTAAGATAATTTGGGCATGAGCTTTTGCAAGATTCCCGATCTCAGATTGGCACCCAAAGAACATCTTTTTTAGACAATACCTCTTCTGTCTACCCAAATAGTGATACTTAGGTAATCATTGGTGACTTCTAACACAGAATGATCCGTTCCCAAGTCCAGAGTTGCAGGCACCACATAGACGAGCCCTTTTTGTAGGGCATGCCGTCTTTGGAGCCCTTTCATTGGAAACCCCAATATGGAACGGTCCATTTTCAAGTCCTGAGTTGTAAGCACCACATGAACGGGCCCTTTTAATAGGGTATGCTGTCTCTGAAGCCTTTCCATTAGAAACCCTAATACGGAACGGTCCATTTTCAAAAGTCTTTTCTATAGGCACTAAGTCCTTCTTACAGGCACTCCTTCGGCAAATCCACATCAGGTGAAGCCGTTTTCAAAGTCCTTCCTACAGGTACCAAGTCCTTCTTACAAGCATTTCTTCGGTAGATCCCACAGCGGCATGAACCATGTTCAAAGTCCTTCTTACAGGCACAAAGTCCTTTTTACATGCATTTTTTCTTCGGTGAACCCAATATCGGATAAACCGCTCAGTAGAATCCTTCATTAGGATTCTATCATGGTACGACCCACCATACGGGTCAAAATGCAAGCGGATCCTTTAAATAAGATAAATCACCACTAGAGTCCTTCATTAGGAACTCTGTCATAGGGTGACCTACCATACGTCAAATTTCAATCAATTTCAATCATCGGGATCCTTTAATTATGAATTCCATCATGGTACGACCCCACTATGAGGGTCAAAATGCAAGCGAATCCTTTAAATATGATAGATCACCACTAGAGTCCTTTTATTAGGAACTCTGCCATGGGTCGACCTGCCATACGGGTCAAATGTTAACCTCTCCGAAGTACCCATAGAATGAATCTTTGGGTGCCTGTTCAAAGAGTATTCATGTCAGGCAAAAAGCCATACAACAGGCAGGTAAGTGCCAGGTAAACTCTCCTCTCTATCTCTCCCTCACTTCATAAGAGCCTCCTCAAGTGGGTCTGGATTAGAACTTACTTAGCGAGGTATTAGAGATCAAATGTCACGACTCTTTTTATTTGCATAGATTGAGTCGATTAGGATTCAGGTGTCATCTCGTCTTTAAAAAACCTCTGCCGAGCTTCCTTTCAAAGAGGGGCAGCTGTTGATACTTGAGTTTAATCACATTTTCTCTTTAAATTAATAGAGAATCCATAAAAATCATATAAAATTAAAAAATCAACTTTGGAGACCTGGCCAAGCCGGACGTAGGAACACAATTTTGACCAAAAAATGATTTTTTTTTATATTTTCAGTATTTTTG
>JAGVVM010020265.1:0-21347 GCA_019149425.1 Psidium friedrichsthalianum
GTGTTAAATTGATTTTTCACCATTATTGCAAAAATCTTGAAACACAATAAGAACTTCACTTTTGGATTTAAGCAAATAAACCATGTGGCTTGGGATTTATCATCAATAAATGTAACAAAATACTTAAACCCCTCCTTAGAGTCAATAGGAGAAGACCCCCAAACATCCGAGTGAATTAATAAAATAACTAATGTGATTTATGAGTGCTATGTGGAAAACGTAACCTATGCTGCTTAGCATAATGACAAGGGATCACAACAATTGGAATCATAACTTAAAGTGATATCAAGAGCATGTAACACCCATCAGAGGGATGACCCAAACGCCAATGCCACAATCGAGATGTGTCAACAGTCTTCCTTTGCGCATCAATACTTGCTGTTGAAGTTCACCATATACAGTCCATTCTGCAACTGCCCTTCACCAATCATCCTCTTGGTGGTTCGATCTTGAAAGAAAACCTTTTGAGGAGTAAAAAATAGCATTGCAATTCCACTGATTAGTGCATTTACTAACTGACAATAAATTTGAGGATAATTCAGGTACCAATAATGCTTCAGAATTATGTGAGAAAAATTTAATTGTCCAACACCCCTAGTTGGAACCTGCCTACCATTAGCAATAGTAATAGGTGGATACGACACACCTAAAGTAATATTGGATAGCAAGTTTGGAGAACTACACATGTGGTCTGTAGCTCCAGAGTTAACAATAAATTGAGTTTTGGATAAAGCTGAGTAAGCATGAACATTACCAGATGTCATAGCCGAAATTTCTAGTTTCAGTGCCAGAAGCATTTGTTCCATTGCCATGTATCTGAAGTAATGTTGAACTTGTTGAGACAACGCCTCCAACTTGGATTGAACATCATTTGGATTGTCTTGGACTGCCACTTTAGCTTCACACCCCTGTCTTTGGAAGGACGCATATGCAGATGAAGGACCCAACACCTCTCTTTGGAATGGCCATCACGATTGCAGTGGTCACAATGAAACCATGCCGGTTTCTTGAATTTTCCTTTGGCAAAACGAGCATTGGGGTCTCCTTGCTTCATGTTGATAGCACTGTGGGCCGATTGTTCACCAATCTCTCCTAATGCAATTGGAGCCGAAGGCATGACACGTTTCCTTGTTTCCTCACTTTGTATTATGGCACAAACTTCATTAAACGTAGGCAATTAAGGACTCATAAGAATTTGACGTTTGGTGTCCTCAAATTCGGGCCTGATGCTTGCCAACAGTTGAAACATTTTATCTTGCTCTTCTCGATTGACATAATCCATCGCATTCTGGGTCGCGGGTCTATATTGATGAAGCTCATCCCATTGCTTCTTCATTTTTCCCAGGTGTTCAGTGAAAGATTCTGTTGCTCCTTGCTTAGAATAAGAAAGTCCTTGCTGCAGTTCAAAGATCCGAGATGCATTTCTGGCTTGACCATACATCTCGTATATCGAATCCCATAACGCCTTTGCTGACTCTGAATATGCAAATAACTCGTAGATCTCCGGTTCCATGGAATTGAATATCCAATACATCACATTGTGGTCATTGGCTTGCCATTCCTCAAAAGAGGGATCAGACTCTTGAGGAATTTTTGTCCGACCAGTGATGTGGCCCAATTGAGATCGTCCACCAAGAGCAATTGTACGGCTCGGGACCACGGAAGAAAGTTCCTCCCATTCAGCAACAAGGATGTGAGTCGCTGACTATGTGCCTCCTGCACAACGGCCTTCGATGACCCAATCCTCGCAATAGCCTTCGATGACTCCATCCTCACAATATCTTGCTCTTTATCACCCATAACACAAAAGCGGACAAAAAAAGAGAAAAGAAACTACAGAGACGATAGAAGACGAGCAAAAAAACGGTACAGCACTCACAAGAATCGCCGATTTGAAACCTGCTCTAATACCATGTTGAATTTTGGTAAAGCAATCAAAAGAACACAAGGATTACGAGGTTCGGTAATGTGCCTACGTCCTCAGGGCAAAAAAACTCTGTCCTTTTTTTTATGTGTTTTATCGGCAGCCATTATTATGCAATTTGTACACAATGGCTGTTACAACAAAGGAAACAAATAAACGCGAAGATTAGAGAACGCAATTAATATACAGATTTGCCTACAATCTCTCCTTTCCTTTAATAGGAATGCAAATCACGCAAATATCATAAACACGCAAATATCGCCAATACGAGTCCGCCTGGATCGATCGTACAAAAGAAAAAAGTAGATATTCTCACTCCAACAAATCTATCCCTTATCTTCTTCTAATCTGGAAGAAAGCCCTTGTGCCTTCAGAGTTTTATTTTAGGACTGCAATAAGACCTTGACCCGCTTGGGCACGGATTTAATGAAGGTAGTCGATGGTTTCGCGTGAGGCAAATGGACTGGCTGACTGGGTTGCGAAAGCCCATCGGAAGAATTTACTCCCCGCTTGTTGGTTAGTCAGACCCTCCCTACCCTTTTGGGACCTTTCGTGCTGCGATTTTATGAAAGCTAGTGGTTGTAATTTTGTTTTGATTAAATGAAAGTAGCATCTCAAGTTTCAACAAAAAAAAAAGGAAAAGTAAAAAAAATTGATAAACATTTGAAAGAATATCAAGATATCATTAAAAATTAATCGATGCCGGCGCTGACAGTGCCATGTATTATGTGTCACGTCCCGAATGCATGATATCGCTTCTACGATTGTTAAGATTGCGACATTCTATGACTTGTTGCCGACCCAAACCATACGCAGAAGATAAACGCTAGCGGAAGCAAATCGAATCACTCCATACAACATATAAAGAAGAGGGCTAGAAGATAGAGAATTAAACACCACAAATAACTCATTATATAAACATAACATTTACTTACAACATATACATACACAAGCCTCCTCAAGGACAACCACGTACAACAAAAAGGGTCGGTAGTTGACTACCTTAACTCTCCTATCAAAAAGGATGCACAAAAAGGAAAAAGGGCAATTGCACTAGTCCTCAACTCCATTACCAACAGACGAAGGCTCCGGCTTCGGGTCAGACTCCATAGGCTCCTCCTTAGGTTCTGAATCTTCAGGGCCAATGTTTAGGGTAGTAACAACACCGTTCAGGGGAACAACCACCAGGGATCAACCACCATGGGATCCCACTCACCAACTCCATCATATGGTATATCAAAACCTTGAAGTGGACCGTATGGAACATCTCCATCTTTATAAGTCCACGTCAAATAGGTATGAGGCTTTCAAAATGGATCCCCCACATCAACTTAGATTGTACTAGCATGCCTAACATAAATTCTTCCTCTACCTACTGGATACTTCGCCACTATACGTTCGATGTCCATCGGAATCCCAAAATGTTGGGTTGGGTCATTCATACTCAGGGTTTGGGTTCTGAAAGGTTTGAGAACAATAATAATGAGAACAAATCTCAACAAGCAAACTCCCTAGGCCTCGCTTAGGGTAACACGTGCTTTTGAATTACCCTAAACATGCAGTTCTAACCAATCAGACGAACATGCAACGAACACAAAGAGGAAACATGAAGCCACATATATTCGCAAAACATATCTCGACTAGGGCATTGCTCACTTATACATAAGGGTGTCTAATGAACTAAATACATTCAAAGCACAATATCAAACACTTGGCGATCGTCAAGGCAGTCATAATCAAATGTCTAGATTACTAATGACCCGCGTAACATGCATCAGGTCGACCCATGTAAAACGCATCAGGCTTGCGATCCTTTGCCCCGTCCAGCACAACAAACATCCTACGTAAAATGCCTCAAGATAAGTTCAATTCCCGTGTGTAAGACGTATTAGGATTCTAGACAATCACACAAACACAATTATCACATAATTTCTAACAATAATCCCGCGTAACACGCATTAGGGTACCACGTGATTGTGCAAACACAATCCACAACTCAATTGATCATGCATAAGCCAAGATCAATCATGATTACTCCAAATGCACTACACAATTGACATGTTTAGCCATGATCGGACCAAATTACGCGGTCTCATCCACATACCGCACAATCACACTTTGAGATTAATCAATGAGGATATAATTAGTCATGAACCATCCAAATTAGCCATATGGTCATATGCTAGACGCCTAATTTCAGAATCACACCGAACCACACAATGAGGCTTTTAGCACAAAATCATCCATTTCAAGCTATATGATTAAGTTAACCAAACAAGAGTGTCTTCAACCTCATAATCGATTCTATCTAACCACCTAAGATCATTACACAACTACACAAAGTCTGCCATTAAATTGCATACCTCGAATTAGCCTCCAACAGCCCACAAACAATCACTAAACTCACATAAATCAAGCCCTAACTTCATTTAAAAGTGATCTATTAACTTAATCAAGGTTAAATGAGTTGCTTACCACTAATCCAAGCTCAAGAAGCTCCCAAAATGAGCTGCGACGGCTACGACGGGCAACGACATGGCAAGAATGAACGCCGGTAGCATGACGGCACAACGTCAGTGAGGTAGTGGTTGGCCAAGCAGCGGCGGTGGACCGGAGAGAGAGAGAGAGAGAGAGAGAGAGAGAGAGAGAGAGAGAGAGAGCTGAGAGAGAGAGAGAGGGAGGAGAGAAAGAGGAGAAATAGAGAAATGAGGGAAATTTTGGGGGGAAAAGATAAGGTGATCTCTTGGTGAGAAAAGTAGGGTGAGCATGGGTTCCAGGGTAGAACCTAGAACCTGAAGAACTGGACCGATGAAACGATCGGCTCCAGTTCTAAGGTATGGAGGGTAGGTTTCAGGTTCCAAAAATTAGGGAACCTGTTCTGATGGGTAGGTTCCAGGTGCTAGGCAAGTGGAACCTGGAACCGAAACCTAGACCCTGGAGTAAGTTTATATATTTTTTCTTGATATATGTCTTTGCGTCATTTGCGGTATTCTATAATATCCAATGCTAAGTATGTACTCCGGAATCACTTTATCATCAAGACTTTTACTTTGTTAATGTTTCATATTTTTCGTCTCTAAATATGAGTTGTGGTCAGTGAATTTTAGTAGTAGGTGACGGTCATTAAATGTGATTATTCACTGTAATCGTTCAACTAAGAATACATGTGGAACCTGGGTGGAACCTGAAACCGATTCTGGAACCTGTGATAGGGTAGGTTCTAGGTTCCAAGATATGTAGGGTAGGTTCCAGGTTCCACAAAATGAAGAACCTGTATAGACGGGTAGGTAGGTTCCAGGTAGAACCTGTACGGAATCTGAAGAACCTGGAACCGCTCACCCCTAACATAAAGTGGATCTGATGAGTGGATGGTGGATTTTTAAAAATTAAAGGGGAAAAGTTAAAAAATTTAAAACCTATTAATTATTTTGTCTCTTGTAAACAATTAGAGATGGTATTTTGGCAATCTGTGAATTGAGGACCAGTTGAAAATTTTAGTGCGAACGATAGCAGATACTAGATTACTCAAAGAAAAGGATTGAACAAAGGCCAAAATACCTATACTACAAATCTGAGGAATCTAACACAACCCAAGGGCAAAAAGAGTCCTTTTTTCAATTTGGTTCGAATTTCACTTTTTCAATGATTTGGGGCAGGACCGATAAATATCTAAACCAAATGGGGTGACATCCAAAAAATCAGCAATGATATCCTTGAAAGTTCGATACTCAAATTCGGAGTCCAATTCGTGGTTAAAATCGATCGGTTGCGACTTCAGCATACCTCAAACCAAGGGTAGCTTTTATGAGTTATGCGTATCGACCCGTGATTTAATTATCAAGTTGCATTTAAGTCGAGCCATGACGCCTTGGTGGTCATGTAATTGTGAGGGTTAATCACTAGTCTTGAAGGTCATAATCGTTAGAAATTCGTTTGGGGATGTTTGCAATGCATATATCGGGCAAACGGAATCAGCTATGATCCAATTATACAACTATGGTAAATCGTTTCATAACCATGCTTGGATCAGCCTATAATGATCCAAAATATTCCGTCGCCAGTCCTTATGGTCAAAGTGTCGATCCATGGTCAAGTCTTTTGAATTCATGTACTTAATTCCTAACTGGCCTTTCCCTAACGATTAGTCTTCTTAAGAGCGATCAATTCTGAGTGAGATTTATCTAAAGTGCATCGACGAGATAATCATTCATTTCATAAATTCGAAAATGAGTCGAATTTTAAAATGTGACTGATGGCTTGCATCTATGTTAGCGATCTCTAGTCAAAATTGGCATAATTAAAATATTTAGGACCGAATTTATATGTACATGCCAAAAATGGCACCGGGGATCAATGTAGTCAGCACATATAGCCATCCAAACAAACCTCCTCTTTCGGTATGGCTTTTATTAGTGCGGTCCTAGCTCCAGGGATTTCCTGTCCCATACGGATATAAATCAGTAGCGAAGGACACCCGAGAGGAAGTTTCCAAGCAACTTCGGATATTCACACTGCATTTGGAATCCCAGGGCCTGATCTGATCTGACCCACCAAGTGTTGCCGCCATCTCCGTGCATCGTGCTGTTGGGACTTGGGAGAATCGGAGGCAGCTTAGCCACGCCAAGTGGGAACCAAATTTGGATAATTAAAAAAAAAAAAAAATTCGTCGTACGGCGGTCAATTCAGCCATAAACCTTTTAATTATGTCAATTTAATCATAAACGTTTTAACGATTTGTCAGTATAATATAAAATTTTCAATTGCGTCAATATAGTCCTAAAGTCTTTGAGGTTTTGCCAATTATTTGGCCGAAATATTGATAAATTCTCAAAATATCTAGGATTAGATCGACAAAACCGACAAGAAAAAAAATTTAGGATAGGTTTGGCATTCATACAGTAAATTTTGGACTTTTTTTTTAAATAATTTTCTCGAACAATAGTTGGACTTTGGACCGAAAGGCCGATGGCTGGAACGACCTGATGCCTGATCTCTCACCAAAACGGAAGACCGAAAGAGGAATGACGAGTTGAGACCGAGATTGAAAGGGAGACATTTGTCGCGTCGGATTACGTGGTCCGCGAAAGTACGATGGAGTTCAGATTTTTTTCAAAGCTTTGGTTTCGTAAAGAAACTTCAACGTTCAACGATGTCGTTCTGCCGTCTCAAAGCAGCTTCAGATGCCTTCGTATTGGATGATCACAGATGGGCGGTTGGCATCATCATCTGGGCAATGATTTGTTCAAAGCTCTGACTAAATCGGGTTTTATGTTAGAGATAAGATTATCAAATAAACAAAAGAAATTATCTTTAATGAAATCCCAATTGTATCCCACGTCTCTTCAAATTCGAGATGATTAAAATAATATATGAATTAAAATACGCACGGTCAAAAAGAAGATATACGTGTGATACTAACAAATACGTAAAATCGATAGGATTATCAAATATTTTTAATATGAGCAATACTCTTAAAGAAATCTTGATTATATCCAACAAGTCTCCTCAAACTCAAGATGACTAAATCGGCTTTGAGTTCGAAACGAAGTCTAACAAGCCACAAAAACTTGTTTCTCAATGAAAATAGCATTGGACGTCGGACTCGTTCAAATCGAAATTGGTGAAATCATCACTATCAAAAGAGATTATACATAATAATCTTCAAAGATAAGTAAAGTAGATATCTTAAGCTCGCTAATATCCATGAGGAATATATGGCAAGAAGCATGTTTTTCCTCGTTCTCGATTGGAAGGTTACATATAGGAACACCATTCTCTCCTAATTCCTCTCTTGTTGGTTGCTGCATATGACAAATTTAAGTATCGATCTTAAGTATTGTTGTTTTATGTGCGTTCCTCTAGATTGTGCGAAAGGCCTTGATTTAGAGCAGTTTACACGCAATTGGATCGGCGTCCTCTAGCTCCGAAGCTTGAAATATCCAAACGCCTCGACCAACTGTGCTGATCCCCGAGAGGTTTCGCAACATAATCTTTTCCTAAATTAAATCGTGATCATCCTCAAGGCTCGAGCGATCATGCCAAAATTACTCCTTAGTGAACAAGATTTCGGTCAAATGTCTTTAGGAACCCTAAGATTTCTGGCGAGCGATTTCCCAAATGGATTTGAGTTTGATAACTTCTGGGGACGCAAAGTAGCCTCTCCCACGATACAGAGAATCGTATGCATGGAACGTTAGGTAATAATATTCTCGGCAACGCTTTGATCAAACCAAATTATTGTCCAACGATTTTTCTAAAGGTTGATAAACTATGAAAAGTTCAACTATCGCTGTAGCAGAAGAGCTTGAAAAATAATCTGCAAATAGTTTTTGTCGTGTAATTTAGAAATAAACTCGAGCGAATAGGCTCACGTGGTTGGGTGATTACACGGCTGCAGGTCGAAAGTTCGAGTCTCGACTCGAGCGAATAGGCTCACGTGGAAAGCACGATCCTGGGTGCCAGGTGTCTTACCCGGAGCTCCGTGGTGGTGGGGTCCTGCGGTGCCTCCCCGGGGATTAGTCGGTCGCCGTCGGTTTGAGCGTAAGCTCGCCGGCACGGCTGGACACCCCGGTTATCAAAAAAAAAAAAAAAACTACGAATCGCGCTTGAAAACAGATGACATCCACAGTTAGTAGAATCTTCTGAACTAATAAAAGAAGTGGGAAAATTCTAAATAAAGGTATGAGGTGCCATCATTTTCTCAAATAAGATCTCAAAGTTGATATTATTTTAAATAAGGATCTGAAGTGATATCAATCTAAAATCAAGGCCTAACCTCACTGATTGATCAATGACATTTTCGTCCTTTATTTTGTGAATTTATTCATTTATTTTTTCCTTTTAAAAAAATAAATAAAAAGCTCAAGGTCCCGCATGTATTCTTTTTAACTTTTAGTTTTTTTTTTAAATTTCATTTAATTAAAATTAGGTTAAAATTATCTTTTGACGAAAAATGCCCTAGACCTGTTGAAATATTTAGCAAGCCGGCGAGGTGATATTCTTATTTGAACTAGCCATGGCCATCTCGCACCCTTATTTGAAATCTCCGTGTCACTTTTGGCCCTTATTTAAAACAATATCCACTTCAGATCATTATTTGAGAATTTGAGAAAGTGAGGGCACTACTATGCATTTAATTGCACCCCTTCAACTGCGTATCATGAATTACATGTGAGAATCACAGTGCAGTAATCAAAATTAATGATAATTATGAGGGCATCCCACCCTATGTTGCTAGATAGACATGACTTGCATGTTATTGGACTTATACTAGGCACAATAAAGATGTCCCGAGGAAATATTTGAATCATTTATGTTCACATTTCCTAACGTGGATTGCATTAGTAACAGGAATTAGGGAAAAAAAAAAATTACCACATAGTAAAGTTTCATTTCCAAAACACATTAAACCTATTGACGCAAATTTAATAGAACTACGACGTGACAACGTTAAGAACGATGGGACGAACGGCGATTCCATGGCCAAATATCTATCTCTTCGCTAATGTCGCCATTTACATTATTCGGAAACCGAGTTTGTTAATCATTTTCACTCTGAATTTCTCATCACCTCAGTTAAATTCGATGTCGGCCTTGAGACTTTATAGGAGACACTTCTTATATCTTACCCCATTCGAAGGTTTGGAATCGAGATGATAGCACAAATAATCCCTGATCTTTAGTCTGATGTGAAATATTGTCCCCAAATATTTAATTTGTGAAATGTGGTTCATAAACTTTGGCCTAATGTGTAATATCGTCCATAAACTCTTAATTTGTTCGGTGTAATTCCCGTACTATTGTTAGATGTTTGATGTAATCCCTTGACTATATGAAAATGTTTCAAAATTCAGGGATCACATTAAACATTGAACCAAATTTCAGGTACTACATTGAACAAATTAAAAGTTCACGGACGATAGCACATTAAACCAAAGTTAAGGTATCCAATTGAATAATTTAAACTTCAACGATCACGCCGCACATCTAATAGAAATTAAGATATGATTTGCGTCGTTTTCCCTACGAAAATGTACTCGTCACCTTCCAATTCCGAAGAAGGGATGTACCTCCATTCCAATTGTTAGCCGTCGGGCGATTGATCACGCGAATAAGGAGAGAACTGGGCTCAGGAAATTTCTTGCACGCGACCGCTCCAAATCTCTTACGCGGACGCACGATGGAATTGTCAACGACTCACCATTTTTGCAGAAGATTCACATGCCACTTTATCTATACAGATGCGTGCAAGCTCTTCCTAGATTTTTTTTTTTTTTTTATGGTTATGTACGTTTATTTAGTGAAAAATAAATAATTAAAAAAATTCCTCAAAATAATCGCTTGTATCTCTTATATAGACATAAACTATTCTCGAGAATGAAAATATTTTTTATTGATTAATAAATCAAGCGCTACATTAGATCAATGTTTAGACAAATATTATATAAGTCATTTATTTTTTTTTCGCGAAACAGGCGGAGCGTAAGAGCAATACACAGAACTCCCTTTTGTCAAGGATCGATCATTTTTCCTAGCGAGGAGTGCTTTTTCTTAAACTCTCCACTTATTTTGCTTTCGACTAGGATTTGTGCTTTCCTTCATACGATACCACGAGTTTTGTTCCACATGAATTTAAATGAGTTTTAAACCTTTTCAAATTAGCTATTGTTGAAAATTTTATCCATAAGTTTTCCTATTATGTATGCTCTTGGAAGACTTTTAGTACTCTCTCTCAACATTACAATGATATTTTTTAAAACTATATAATTGTTTTTGATATCATATGACGACGACAATTAGAAATTTTCTTTCTGATGTCGAGTAGTAAATCAACATTTGTATATCTAGTAACTCATCGATTAGAATTTCCAGAAAAGTCTGATGCTTGAATGTTATGCCATTGCAACACGAAAGCATCCAAGTGGTCATCCTTGTCTCCTTCCTTCGTCTGTCCATCCAACCATCCATCTATAAAAGGGGCACTTTCCTTCCTAATTAGCTTATTAGCTTCGTCCTCCAAGCATCATAAAGCCCAAGAACCCGTCGCTACAAGCGCCACATTCTTCCCTTCACTCCTTTTAACCGTTCACAGTTCACCCGCCGTTCGCGTTCTCTCTTTAGCATCCGTCAAGACAGAGGGGCTCGGCAGCAAAGATCAGCCGGCGGATCAGAGAAGATGGGGAGCGATCGACGAGTCGGCGTGGCCATGGATTTCTCCAGGAGCAGCAAGTGCGCCCTGCAATGGGCCGTCGACAACCTCGTCCACAAGGGCGACACCCTCTACGTCATCCACATCAAGAACCAACGCCGCCGACGAGTCCCGCGGTCAGCTCTGGTCGAAATCCGGCGCGCGTAAGTGCACAAACGTTTCGGATTCGCCGCGGTTAAGAGTTCTTTTCCCGTAGAAAAATCTGAACTTTTTTTTGGCGGGTTGTGTTGTGTTGCAGCTCTGATTCCCTTGGCGGAGTTCCGAGAGCCGGAGGTGATGAAGAAGTACCATGTTCAGACCGACATGGAAGTTTTGGACACGCTCGACACGGCGTCGCGACAGAAAGAGGTAAGAAGCTGTTGTGCATCGAGCTCGGACGTGGGGTGATCTGTTTCTCGAACGAATGATTTCCGTTTCGTGGAATTCGACCAGATCGTGAACTGCTGATGATGGGTTCGTCCGATTTGTAGGTGACGATCGTGACGAAGCTGTACTGGGGGGATGCGAGAGAGAAGCTGCTTCAGGCGATTGACGATCTGAAGCTGGACTCTCTGGTCATGGGAAGCAGGGGACTCGGCACCCTCAAAAGGCAATTCTCTCTCTCTCTCTCTCTCTCTCTCTGTAAGAAGCATGAAGAAAGATGAATTTCAACTGAAACTGGGAATTTGAGAAACTCATAAGACTACCTGACAATTACTTTGGCCAAAAGGTAGTAGGGTTTCGTTCTCCCTGGTTGCATCTCGAACCGACATAAAAAATCAGGAACCAAGTCGGTGAAAGGTCAATTCCAAGATTTGGACCGAGAACCGGACCGATTCTTCCTAGAACCGGCTAGGAGCCAATCGGGTAATGGTCTAAGCTCAATGGTCGAACCGATCCGGTTCCTCCCGCCCAAATAAGTTCCTTCCACCATCCTTTTGTCTAACTTAAGATGGGAAATCCCTTCTTCGGGAACATCATATTAGTGTAATACACATCCACCGGTAATTTTATCTCGCGGGACGACATGAACTGTTTATGCCAAGCCAATTCCACACACACCGAACAATAGTAAACAATTCTCTTGATTACCATACTAAGGTACATCGCATTTCGTTCATTTCTGGTCATTCTTGAATGTTAAGATCAAATCATAAACGGGTTTGGCGGGTGGTGATTCGAAATGCAGGATAATACTAGGGAGTGTGGCCAGCTACCTGACCACTCACGCCCCTTGTCCCGTGACCGTCGTCAAAGATCGCAGCTCCAACAAGTAACCGATGTTCATCATCATCACTAGGTCTCTTGAGGAAGACGATCTGTCTTAAGAGTTTCTCTTTAATCTATTATTCCACCCTTTGTTTTTTTTTTCCCCTTCTTTCCTTTTAAATTTTCGTACTCATGTGAAATTAATGTGTTACTAAATTCTAGCTATGCTTCCATGTTTTTGGATATTGCTCACCATTTTATGAATTGCCGAACCATGTGTGTGCTTTCCTGAGAGTGATTGTTAAGTAGATTTGATTCGCAGTATCCAGCCGGCACATGTTACAAAAGCTTATATACCGATCATGTGCAAGTACTGGGGAAGATGGACTCTTCTGAGCCGCGATCACGTTATAATAATCTGTACATCATAGGGAATACTTAACACTGTCGTCGATCGCTTGACTTTGATTAGATTTGGGGAGATGTACATATACTTTTTTTTTTTTTTTTTGATATCGAAGGTGTCCAGGCCAGTGTCCGTACGGATCGCACATCTTGACTAATCCTCCGGGAGGGCTAGCGCAGCATCCTACTGCCACGACCCTCCGCTTAAATCACCGGCACCCAGCGAGATTCGAACTCAGGATCTCTCGTGAAAGGACCAGAGCGCAAACCAGCTGAGTCACCGATGGGTGGGTATGTACATATACTTTGGTACATGGGAAGTTGCATATTTACATAGGAAAGCAGATTCACTTGAAAATTGCGTCCAAGTGAATCGTATGGAAGTCCCCATTATCTCATTCCTAAAACTCGAGCCGCAAAAAGATGCGTTGTAATCCTGACGTGTCTCCAAAGCAACAATTTCTCTTTCAGTTCGAATGCACAAATGCAAAAGGTTTATGACTAAATTGACATAGATACAAAAGATTTAAGATCGAATTGATATAATTGCAATAGATTTATAACTTTTTTGAATAATTTTTCCCTCTTGTTGCGATCACCTAATTCCTATTTGCCGAACGGGGTATGATAAATGAGCTTTGTCATGTTAAGATCAGTCCCCTCGGTACAAAGCTAGACTGTGCCCCAAAGAGAAATCTTAACACGAACACATAAACTCCTCTCGATCCAATTTTCGATGCCACACCTCAGTCGCCAATTGACCACTTGCGGGAGTCTTCTATTCAGGCTTACGTGAAAGGATGATAGGACAACGATGCCTGGTGTTAAATAATCGGCGGGGAATAGATCAATTAATATACCTAGTTGACTTATTTGAGCCGACGCTCCATGAAAGCACACACCATACACGCTTCTTTTGATTATACTATCGGTAGATATGTTTTGTAAATTTCCCACCTTTAAATAGTAGTTAAATTGTTGGCCAAATTTCCGAAAAGAGCACTAATTTATGGGTTCGATCCGATTAAGACACCAACTCACAAGTGCGCCAAAGAGGCCTTTAGTGCACATCAACAGCGTCATGCTCAAAAGTCGGTTCCGAAATTGGATCAAAATCGTAAGGTAGCGTTACTTTCTAAGCGACTTTGTCCCTAAATTATATGTCACCATACATAGGAAACCCAAATTAGAAAAGTTGCTGCTGGGAAATAAACTTGTCTGATCTAAATCCGATGTGGTGGTGAACCTTGCTTGCCTCCCTTGTCTCAGCTGAAGCCCGGTTCAAATGGTGCTCAAAGAACGTGGAAAAAAGACCATTTCTAGGTCAACCCTCATTCCTTAGCACCGGCTTGGATCCGCTGGGCTTATAATCGGGCCGAATCATTTGGTGAGGCCCGAAGTGAATGCTCATGATTCGAAACATTGTCCAATGTAGCTGGGCTTATAACCCAATACAATGAAACTGGGCTGGGCTGGACATTGATGATGCTGATATCTAATGTTTCTTACAAAAAGAATGCAAGGTCACTGCACGCTTAGAGTACTTTGATGGGTAAATTTCATTTTTTTTTTTCGATTGCCACACTACTGATCATGACAAAATGAGAGTGGAGAAACAGAAAGAATTTGAAGTCCTGCAAGACCCAATTAATTGCAGTTCTCAATTAGGCTTGAAATCGTTTCTTCAAATGATTTGTACAGTTAAGAAAGGAGTCGACAACGAACGTGCAATATGTGACTTCACGTTCCCTTTGCATATAAAATCATTCCTTACCACGACAAACAAACTGTTGCAGGGTGTGCCGGTTCCCACCCTGAAATCGGGAACTGGCCATGAAGGGTCGGTTCCATAAATTGGGAATCGGAATGGCCCACTAGTTGCTGGACCAACCCAGAAACTGGCCCACGGGATCCCCGGTGGGTCAAGGTGAGTATTTCAGCTTTGCATTGCGGATTGGTGAAGATGTTGATAATAGCGATTCGTAAGTCCAGTGAAAGGCGATGGCGTGTGGGCTGAATAGTCTCAAAGCTAAAAGCCTCTCTGAAGCAAAAGGGTAATGGCGTGTGACGACAAAGACCAGGAACACCACAGGGATCTGTTAAAACACCGCGGCACGTTGGAACGTGCAAGGAACTTGTCTGGATATAGCCGGGAGGGAAAAGGGCATCTTTAGTGTCAAAATTTATGTATGAAAATCACTTTAACGCCAAAAGTTTCAATCGGATCACTTTAATATCAAAATTTTTTTAAAAGGATCACTTCAGTTCCAATTTACCGAAAATCAGACATGACACTTTTTTATTAATATATAACACTGATGTGGTTCGTTGGAGGTCCACCGCAGCATTTTTTTAAAATTTAATATTTTTATTTAAAACAATTTAAAAATAAGCTGAAATTTTTTAAAAAAAGCTAAATTTTTTTTAAAAAAGGAGATCGCAGATCAGGCAATGAGGGCTTATTGTAACCCTCATCGCCGTCGCCCCACCCTCGCGGCAATGGCTGAGCCAGTGACCCTGTCGGCCTTGGCCGAAGCTGGTGACTAGGGGTGTGCAAACTGGACCGGACCGGCCGAAGATCGGACCGGACCGGCCGGGTTGGTCCGGTCCTTGAGGGATGCGGTCCGGTCCCCGGTCCCATCCCTGGGGACCGAGGACCGGACCGCTGGACCGAACCATTAGAATATATAATTAAAAGAAAGAATTAAAAATGTTAGCAACACTCTATTCCTGAGGATATTGCTAAAGAAAGTGAACAATTGGTCTAGGCTCTCTTTGGCCTCATACACTTATCATTCAGTTATGGTTATATTTTTTTTCAGCACTTTCACTCTTTTTTCTCATTTCGTCCTCATTTTTCCACCTAATGTGGCGCTATGGGCCTTAGTTATGTTGACATGAACACTTATATGCAAAAGTATTGCCCAATTTGACGAAAATTAATGATCGATTGAGGTTTTTTGTTATCTATGTTCTATAAGAAACTAGTATTAGCGGTCCCATTGGGACCGGACCGGACCGTCGGTCCCGGTCCGATCTGGTCCCGGTCCGATCCTTGGTCCTGAAAATTTGGGGACGGGGCTACGGTCCGTCCCGGTTCTATGCCGGGACCGGACCGGCCCGGACCATGCAACCCCTATTGGTGATCTCATTGGCTATGCCCACCGCCTATGGCCTTGCTGACAATTAAGCTTATTTTTAATAAAAATTTAGCTAATTTTTAAATCGAATTTGTTATTTAATTTATTTTAAGTGTAGAAGTCTATGTGGCAGCCCACAGAACTTATTTTTTTAAATGTCATTTTACATAAATATTAATTATTCATGATACATAGCACTTTTGGTTGGAAAATTTCATTGGAGGCACCAAAAATGATCCTTTTGTCTCCGATTTAACATTAAAGTGATTCTTTTATCTCCAATTTGGTAACGAAATGATTTGATTGGAATTTTGACACTAAAGTGATCTTCATACATAATTTTGGGCCAAAGTGTCCTTTTCCAAGCGGTCCATCTCGCTCACCCCTAGTGGAGATCCAGCGGGGACCTCACGCTAAATGCAATGGATGTTAGCCAAAGACTCAGAATGGTAGGAAAAACCTGTACAGACCAGAATGGTATGAAAAAAAACGCACCAATTGGACCCTTGAAGGAAACCGGCGTTAAGTGCACTCGGAACACCCCGGACTTCTAAGAAGTCGAAACTGAGACGGACCGGAAGTCATCTGCGTTACCGCGTAATCGACACCGTGGGGTGTCTACAAAAACCGTGATCAAATGGTTCTCTCATTTTCGTGCCATGCCCTTGATTTTGTACGGAGTGAATACTACAATCACCTAGATATGGAGGTTCTCGGCCTGGGACTGGTAGGGTCGCTGGCCCTCGCCTGTGACGGGTGAGGGTTGTCGACGACTCTCACCAAACCCATCAAGAAAAAGAAAAAAAATACAAATAAAAAAATAAAAAATCAGAAAATATTTTTATGACTCACTTAAATAGTTAGCTAACCTATTATGACTTACTTAGAACTCATTTAAGACCTATTTAATTATTAACTCATTTATGATCCACTAAAATTTGTTTAATAACTCATTTATGATTTGCACTCTTAAATATGGGTTAGATTATGGATTCTTGACCCATTTTGTCACCTCTAGCGTTTATGTAGGATATCACTCACATTGAAAAAAAAAAATGAGTCGATGCCATTGATATCCATGATCCCATAATTCTAGTTTTGTCTGTTATGATACATGAATGAATATTCATTATATTCATGTACCTATTATGGTACATGATGTACTACATTCCAAGTACATCTCTTCTCCCTTAGTATTATTGTAACGTCTTCTACCTCTTTCACTTTCCCCATTATTAGTATAACCTCTTCGTTTTCCTTTATTAGTATATCATGAACCATTCATGTGCCTTCTAGCCTATAAATAGAGGCTTTTGTAAACTTGTTGGAAATGAGAAAAGAAGAGTTCACGTTTGCTCCTTACTTCTCTTTTTCTCGTACTTTCTCTCGTTATATCTCTGAGTTGATTCCAAGATCGCCGTTTATTTTACAACACGTTATCAGCACCGATCTACCAACTGGGTAAATAATTTTTTGCAAGGTAAGTGTTTTCGTCGTTTTCTTTAATCAACTTACACTTCATCTTCTTCTATCAATTCTTCATTTTTTTTGGAAGGATTATGGCAAATATTGAAAAGCCAAATTCCACATCCTGGAAGTGAGTGGAAATAATTATTTGTCCTGGTGCCTTGACATGGAAATGCACCTCCAGGGTAAGGTCTTGAAAATGCAATTACAGAAGACGGAACCTCAAATGCAAAAGATAATGCAAATGCATTGATTTTTATTCGTCGTCATTTGCATGAGAGCCTGCAGACTCAATATTTATCCGTTCGAGACCCTTGGACCCTATGGAAGAGGTTGAAGGATAGGTATGATCATACAAAACTGTTATCCTCCCTCAAGCCAGTATGACTGGCAGAATCTCAGGCTGCAAGATTTTAAATCAGTGTCTGATTATAACTCCGCTTTATTTGATATTGTTTCTCGGCTTGAGCTATGTGGTGTCAAGCTCACTGATGCGGAACTGTTAGAGAAAACTTTCTCCACCTTCCATGCTTCGAATATTGTATTGCAACAGCAATACGGCAGCATCAATTTGTCACATACTCTGAATTAATTTCTGTGCTCCTCACTGCTGAGCAAACTAATGAATTGCTGCTTAAAAATCATGATCTTAGACCTGCTGGCTCAAAGGCATTGCCTGAAGCACATGCTAACTTTGAGAAAAAATTCTGGCCACTTTAAGGGCTATAAACGCAGGCAAGAACATATTTCTCGAAGGGGTGGCAGGAAATTTAACCGCCCGAGGAAATCTAACTTTGGCCCGAATCATGACAAAGAAAGAAGCCAAAGAAGGTGACTAATGAAAGTATTTGCCATCGTTGTGGCATGGTTGGGCACTGGTCACGTACTTGTCGTACGCCGAAACACTTTGTTGATCTATACCAGGCATCTTTAAAAACGGGCAAGCGTGATGAATCTCACGCCATTGAAATTAATCCTACTGCCATAACCAATGCTGAGACCAACAATATCTCTGTTGGTGGGACTCCTCTTGCTCCTGAAGTAGCAAATGCATCCCTGGATGTCTCTGATTTCTTTGAGGACCTCTGATTGCTTTGATGAGGCATCAGACTAGTGGAACAACCTAGACTTCGAATTTTATGATAATTTCTTTCTTGTTGCTTTTCTTTAAATATATTACTTTTATGGTTATCTGATATGGTTATGTAATGAAATGATTATGAACTTTATATAATATTTACTATTTTTGAAGTTTTATTTGATCTTATAACTAATATGTAAATTTTATGATACTTGACACCTGAAGTTGTCAACAAAAGTGCAAATGAAAAATACCAAGAAAAAGGATGATGTTTGTTTGCTTGATAGTGCATCAACACATACCATATTTCGTAATAGACAATTTTTCTCGAGTATGACATGCGTAAGACACATGTCCATACAATATCAGGTCCTGTTCCGATTATTGATGGTTTTGGGAATGCCACAATTGTTTTGCCAAATGGCACCATCCTGCATATTGAAGATGCGTTTCTAAGCAGTAGATCCAAAAGGAATCTGCTTAGCTTCAAAGATGTACGCCATAATGGGTACCATATTGAGACTATTTATGAACAAAATAGGGAATATATTAGTATTACCTCTTATAAGATGGGCCTGAAGACCATCCATGAGAAGCTAGAAGCTTCTTCTATGGGTTTGTATTATTTCATGATTAGGCCTGTTGAAACCTACGCCACCATGTCTTGGAGATTGGTAAACCCTGATCAATTTGGACTATGGCATGATCGCCTTGGTCACCCTGGCGCTTCAATGATGCGTAGAATAATTCAAAATACAAAAAGGGCACCCTTTAAAGGATACAAAGGTATTGTTGTCCAAAGATTATAATTGTGAAGCTTGTTCACAAGAAAAATCATTATCAAACCTTCTATAACGAAGGTTAATCTTGAATCCCTTTATTCCTGCAAAGGATTCAGGGTGACATTTGTGGACCAATACAACCACCATCTGGACGTTTCGATATTTTATGGTACTAGTGGATGCATCCTGTAGATGGTCCCATGTTTGCTTATTATCTACGCGTAATGTCACCTTTGCACGTTTACTAGCGCAGATTATAAAGCTTCGGGCACAATTCCCTGATTATCCAATTAAAAGCATAAGGATGGATAATGCTGGTGAATTTCATCAAAGAGTTTTGATGCGTATTGTGCTTCACTCGGAATCGAGGTTGAGCATCCGTGGCATATGTTCATACTCAAAATGGATTGGCGGAATCCTTGATTAAACGTATCCAAATCATTGCCCGCACTCTATTATTGAGAACAAATCTCAAAGATACAGCATGGGACATGCAGTTTTGCATGCGGCAGCCCTAATTAGATTGCGCCCCACTACTAGTCTCTTACAATCTCCCTTCAAATGGTTCTTGGTTATGAACCTGATATTTCACATTTGCGCACCTTTGGTTGTGCAGTACAGGTGCCTGTAGCACCCCAAAAAGGACGAAAATGGGTCCCAACGTCGTTGGGTATTTATGTTGATTTAATTCACCATCAATCATTAGGTTCTTGAAACCAACTACTGGTGATCTTTTTACTGCCAGATTCGCAGATTGTCATTTCGATGAGACAGTGTTTCCATCAATTGGGACACCTACAACTTCCATGACTGCAAAGCAGAAACCAGTTAAGGTTATCTCATGGAATGAGAAAAATTTATCTCAATTAGACCCAAGAACTCCTGAGTGTGAAAACGAGGTACAGCGCATGATCCATTTACAGGCTATGGCCAATAGACTTCCTGACGCATTTAATGATGCTGTTAAGGTAACGAAGTCTCATATTCCAGCTGTAATGCTCCAGCTAGGATAGCTGTTCCTGAAGGACATGCTAAAATGGATCAAAATCCCCCACACTTGAAGCGTGGTAGACCGATAGGATCAAAGGACACTGTCCCTCTCAAACGAAGAGGAAAAAATCAAGAATCCGCTCCAGAAGAGCCTAGTGTTGTGCTTGCTCCCAAGGAGCTTATTGCCTTAAGAGGCACAAACCCATGAAGATTACCAACCTGGGATACTAAATTTTCCATTACATATTGTAATGAGATTTGGATCGAATGAAATCATCATTGATGATGTTTTTGCATTCTCAGTTGCTCATCAAATTATGGATGATGATTGTGAGCCGCAATCTATTATTGAATGCCGTCAAAGGAAGATTGGCCTAAGTGGGAGGAAGCAATTAAGGCTGAATTAGCTTCCCTAGCTAAACGAGAGGTTTTTGACCTATAACTCGAATCCCCGATAATGTAAAGCCCGTTGGATAAAATGGGTATTATTCAAAAACGAAATGAGAAAACGAGGTTGTCAGGTATAAAGCCCGACTCGTTGCCCAAGGATTCTCCTAAGACCTGGGATTGATTATGATGAGACATATTCACCTGTGATGGATATGATTACATTTCTTTCCTAATTAGCCTAGCAGTCTCTGAAAGATTGGAAATGCGTCTTATGGACGTTGTGACGGCATATCTATATGGCTCATTAGACTCTGATATTTATATGAAAATTCCCGAGGATTCAAAATGCCTGATGCATGCACTCCCCAACTTATTCTCAATAAAGTTGCAAAGATCTTTGTACGGGTTAAAACAATTGGTCGCATGTGGTATCAACGTCTACATGAGTACCTAATTAAGGAAGGGTACACAAATGATCCTATCTGCCCATGCATATTTATTAATAAATCAGAAATCTGATTTGCTATTTGTAGCAGTTATTTCGACGATATGAATTTAATTGGAACTCCAAAGAATTAGCTAAAACTGTTGAGTATTTGAAAAGGGAGTTTGAAGTTAAAGATTTGGGTAAAACCAAACTTTGTCTTGGTCTAGAGCTTGAGCATAAAGCAAATGGAATAATTGTTCATCAATTAGCATATATTGAAAGGTTACTTAAACGCTTCAATATGGACAAGGCTCACCCTTGAGCACCCTATGGTTGTAAGGTGTT
>JAGVVM010020266.1:0-15494 GCA_019149425.1 Psidium friedrichsthalianum
CCCCAGCAAAACCGCTAAAAACGAAATGACAGAGACGATTGATACGATAGACAAGCGACGATACAAAAATAGAAGAAAACAAGAGTGCAATCGCTCACACTATCCCACCGCGTGCTTACACCCCCTCCTATCCCCTACCTTGCCTCGCCTTGCGCCGGGCGGGATAGTCTAACAGCTCAGGCGTCATCTTAGTATATGTGTGCTCTCAAGACTACCCCTCCTTCCCTGCTCTCCTCCCCCATCGCTGGATCTGGGCCAAGGAAGCCTCATCTAGTGGCCGGCAAGCTCCAGCAACAAAGAAGAAAGGACAAAAAGAAAAAGAAAAGTAACATAAAAAAATCAATTAAAATTTAAAAAATATATTATATAATTAAAATAGTACTAAAAATTTGTTACGTTAGCCCTCGGCTGGCCAAATGACTGAATTCACAAAAATACAAAAGGTTTAGGATTAAATTGACGTAATTGCAATATATTTTAGTAATTTCCCTTCATAAATCAAGTTTCTTAACTCATGTATAATGGGCCGAGTTGTTATATGAGTTAGCATATATTGGTAAATGGATCATAAATGAGTTTACATATAATATGATTGTTATGAGTTTACTATTACTCAAACTTCACCTATCTCCATTACTTTTTCTTCATTCCCTCTTACCTTCACTGATTTCTACTCACTGACTCTATACTCTAACCAAAATGGTTTATTAGGTTAATTATGGAGGTATTTTAAATATGAGTCGGGTCGGGCATGCGTTGTATGAATTGGGTCGAGTCATATAATTGCGTTGTATGCAATGGGTCTTTTTTGAATCAGACCATTATCAACTCGGCCAAACTCGACCCAACCAGCCATTGACGAATCTAATCAAGATAGTTCACGGTTTGAATATGAAATTATTTATGCTCGCTAGTATAGTCTGAAAAACAAAGAGTACAACCTTGTCTTGTCGAGAGGGGATTAGGTACCTTCTTCGTTGAACTCACACGCAAGTATCATGGACCGAGGTTTCGTGACACAACCGATTGACCACATGCGCCCGGTAAGCCTCAAGACTTGAAGTATCATGGTTTATATGATCTGTTAGAAATACATGAATGAATATCATTATATTCATGTTACTTATGTATAGTACATTTATGTTCTACATTCAAGTACATATTTTCATCTCCCTATTATTATTATTGTAACGTCTTCTATCTTTTCACTTTCCCCATTAATAGTGTACCTCTTCGTCTTCCTCATTAATATATTCATGAAACCATTCATGTACCTTCTATTATAAATAGAGGCTTTGTAAACTTGTTAATATAATCGAAGAAGAGTTCACGTTTGCCTTACTTCTCTCTTGTCTTTTATTCTCTCGTTATATTTTTGATTGATCCAGGATTACCGTTTTATTTTACAACACGTTATCAGCACGAAGATCTACCAACTAGTAAATAATTTTTGCAAGGTAAGTGTTTTCGTTTTTTTCTTTAATCAACTTAACTTCATCTTCTTCTATCAATTCTTCATTTTTTTTGAAGGATTATGGCAAATATTGAAAAGCCCAAATTCCACATCCTGGAAGTGAGTGGAAATAATTATTTGTCCTGGTGCCTTGACATGGAAATGCACCTCCAAGGGCAAGGTCTTGAAAAACAATTACAGAAGACGGAACCTCAAATGCAAAAGATAATGCAAATGCATTGATTTTATTCGTCGTCATTTGCATGAGAGCCTGCAGACTCAATATTTATCCGTTCGAGACCCTTGGACCCTATGGAAGAGTTGAAGGATAGGTATGATCATACCAAAACTGTTATCCTCCCTCAAGCTCAGTATGACTGGCAGAATCTCAGGCTGCAAGATTTTAAATCAGTGTCTGATTATAACTCCGCTTTATTTGATATTGTTTCTCGCTTGAGCTATGTGGTGTCAAGCTCACTGATGCGGAACTATTAGAGAAAACTTTCTCCACCTTCCATGCTTCGAATATTGTATTGCAACAGCAATACCGGCAGCGTCAATTTGTCACATACTCTGAATTAATTTCTGTGCTCCTCACTGCTGAGCAAACTAATGAATTGCTGCTTAAAAATCATGATCTTAGACCTGCTGGCTCAAAGGCATTGCCTGAAGCACATGCTAATTTTGAGAAAAATTCTGGCCACTTTAAGGGCTATAAACGCAGGCAAGAACATATTCCTCGAAGGGTGGCAGGAAATTTAACCGCCTGAGGAAATCTAACTTTGGCCCGAATCATGACAAAGGAAAGAAGCCAAAGAAGGTGACTAATGAAAGTATTTGCCATCGTTGTGGCATGGTTGGGCACTGGTCACGTACTTGTCGTACGCCGAAACACTTTGTTGATCTATACCAGGCATCTTTAAAAAATACGGGCAAGCGTGATGAATCTCACGCCATTGAAATTAATCCTACTGCCATAACCAATGCTGAGGCCAACAATATCTTGTTGGTGGGACTCCTCTTGCTCCTGAAGTAGCAAATGCATCCTTGGATGTCTCTGATTTCTTTGAGGACCTCTGATTGCTTTGATGAGGCATCAGACTAGTGGAACAACCTAGACTTCGAATTTTATGATAATTTCTTTCTTGTTGTTTTCTTTAAATATATTACCTTTATGGTATCTGATATGGTTATGTAATGAAATGATTATGAACTTATATAATATTTACTATTTTTGAAGTTTTATTTGATCTTATAACTAATATGTAAATTTTATGATACTTGACACCTGAAGTTGTCAATAAAAGTGCAAATGAAAAATACCGAGAAAAAGGATGATGTTGTTTGCTTGATAGTGCATCAACACATACCATATTTCGTAATAGACAATTTTTCTCGAGTATGACATTGCGTAAGACACATGTCCATACAATATCAGGTCCTGTTCCGATTATTGATGGTTTTGGGAATGCCACAATTGTTTTGCCAAATGGCACCATCCTGCATATTGAAGATGCGTTTCTAAGCAGTAGATCCAAAAGGAATCTGCTTAGCTTCAAAGATGTACGCCATAATGGGTACCATATTGAGACTATTTATGAACAAAATAGGGAATATATCAGTATTACCTCTTATAAGATGGGCCTGAAGACCATCCATGAGAAGCTAGAAGCTTCTTCTATGGGTTGTATTATTCATGATTAGGCCTGTTGAAACCTACGCCACCATGTCCTGGAGATTGGTAAACCCTGATCAATTTGGACTATGGCATGATCGCCTTGGTCACCCTGGCGCTTCAATGATGCGTAGAATAATTCAAAATACAAAAGGGCACCTTTAAAGGATACAAAGGTATTGTTGTCCAAATATAATTGTGAAGCTTGTTCACAAGGAAAACTCATTATCAAACCTTCTATAAAAAAGGTTAATCTTGAATCCCTTTATTCCTGCAAAGGATTCAGGTGACATTTGTGGACCAATACAACCACCATCTGGACCGTTTCGATATTTTATGGTACTAGTGGACGCATCCTGTAGATGGTCCCATGTTTGCTTATTATCTACGCGTAATGTCACTTTGCACGTTTACTAGCGCAGATTATAAAGCTTCGGGCACAATTCCTGATTATCCAATTAAAAGCATAAGGATGGATAATGCTGGTGAATTTACATCAAAGAGTTTTGATGCGTATTGTGCTTCACTCGAATCGAGGTTGAGCACCGGTGGCATATGTTCATACTCAAAATGGATTGGCGGAATCCTTGATTAAACGTATCCAAATCATTGCTCGTACTATATTATGAGAACAAATCTCAAAGATATAGCATGGGGACATGCAATTTTTGCATGCAACAACCTAATTAGATTGCGCCCCACTACTAGTCTCTTACAATCTCCCCTTCAAATGGTCTTGGTTATGAACATAATATTTCACATTTGCGCCCTTTGGTTGTGCAGTACAGGTGCCTGTAGCACCCCCAAAAAGGACGAAAATGGGTCCCCAACGTCGTTTGGGTATTTATGTTGGATTTAATTCACCATCAATCATTAGGTTCTTGGAACCAACTACTGGTGATTTTTTTGCTGCCAGATTTGCAGATTGTCATTTCGATGAGATAATGTTTCCATCAATTAGGACACCTACAACTTCTATGACTGCAAAGCAGAAACCAATTAAGGTTACTCATGGAATGAGAAAAATTATCTCAAATAGACCCAAGAACTCCTGAGTGTGAAAACAAGGTACAGCGCATGATCCATTACAGGCTATAGCCAATAGACTTCCTGACGCATTTAATGATGCTGCTAAGGTAACGAAGTCTCATATTCTAGTGTAAATGCTCCAGCTAGGATAGTTGTTCCTGAAGGACATGCTAAAATGGATCAAAATCCCCACACTTGAAGCGTGGTAGACGATAGGATCAAAGGACACTGTCCTCGAAAACGAAGAGAAAAAATCAAGAATCCGCTCCAGAAGAGCCTAGTGTTGTGCTTGCTCCCAAGGAGCTTATTGCCCTTGAAGAGGCACAAACCCATGAAAAGATCACCAACCTTGGGAATACTGAGAATCCATTACATATTGTAATGAGATTTGGGATCGGAATGAAATCATCATTGATGATGTTTTTGCATTCTCAGTTGCTCATCAAATTATGGATGAATTGTGAGCCGTAATCTATTATTGAATGCCGTCAAAGGCAAGATTGGCCTAAGCGAGATGAAGCAATTAAGGTTGAATTAGCTTCCCTAGCCAAACGAGAGGTTTTTAGATCTATAACTCGAATCCCCGATAATGTAAAGCTTGTTGGATATAAATGGGTATTTATTCGAGAACGAAATGAGAAAAACGAGGTTGTCATGTATAAAGCCCGACTCGTTGCCCAAGGATTCTCCAAAGACCTGGGATTGATTATGATGAGACATATTCACTTGTGATGGATATGATTACATTTCGTTTCCTAATTAGCCTAGCAGTCTCTGAAAGATTGGAATGCGTCTTATGGACGTTGTGACGGCATATCTATATGGCTCATTAGACTCTGATATTTATATGAAAATTTCCGAGGGATTCAAAATGCCTAGTGCATGCACCCCCGCAACTTATTCTCAATAAAGTTGCAAAGATCTTTGTACGGGTTAAAACAATCCGGTCACATGTGGTATCAACGTCTACGTGAGTACCTAATTAAGGAAGGGTACACAAATGATCCTATCTGCCCATGCATGTTTATAAGAAATCAGAAACCGGATTTGCTATTGTAGCAGTTTATGTCGACGATATGAATTTAATTGGAACTCCAGAAGAATTAGCTAAAACTGCTGAGTATTTGAAAAGGGAGTTTGAAGTTAAAGATTTGGGTAAACCAAACTTTGTCTTGGTCTAGAGCTTGAGCATAAAGCAAATGAAATAATTGTTCATCAATCAGCATACATTGAAAGGTTACTAAGCGCTTCAATATGGACAAGGCTCATCCATTAAGCACCCCTATGGTTGTAAGGTCTCTAGATCCCTAAAAGATTCATTCGTACTAAAGATCTGATGAAGAGATACTTGGTCCTGAAGTGCCATATCTCAATGCAATTGGGTCTTTGATGTACTTGGCACAATGTACGAGACCAGATATTGCTTTTGCGGTAAATTTATTAGCACGCTTTAGTTCTGAGCCAACTCGGAGACACTGGAATGGAGTTAAACATATTTTTTGTTATCTCCGAAGAACCATAGATTTGGGATTATATTATTCCAAGGATTCCACTACTCTAGTATAGTTGGATATACTGATGCTGGATATAGATCTGATCCACATAAGGCTCGCTCTCAAACTGGTTATTTATTTTGTTATAACGGCACTGCCATTTCATGGCGTCCTACGAAGCAATCGCTAGTAGCTACATCTTCTAACCACTCTGAGATTATTGCTTTATATGAAGCTGGAAGAGAGTGTCATTGGTTAAGATCCGTTATAACGCATATTCACAATTCTTGTTGTTTAACACCGGTTACAAATTCTCCCACCATAATTTATGAAGACAATGCTGCTTGTGTTGCACAAGTTAGGGGAGGATATATCAAAGGTGATAGGACCAAGCATATCTCACCAAAATTTTTCTATACTCACGAACTCCAAGAAAGTCGACAAATTGATGTTAAACAGATTCAATCCATAAATAATCTTGCATATCTTTTTACTAAATCATTGCCAACGTCAACTTTTGAGAAATTAGTATATAGCATTGGTATGCGACGAGTTCGCAAGATGCAAGATTGACAAGTCCCAAAAGTGGCTATATAGCTCAATTGAGGGGGAGATATTATGAACTATGCATTGCACTTTTTTTTCTTCTTGTCCGGTTTTTTCCCACAAGGTTTTTCCGGCTTAAATTTTTTAACGAGGCAATTAATGCAAAAGGGAGAGATTATAAGATTTGTGCTCTGTACTCTTTTTCCCTTTTGTCCGGTTTTGTCCCATTGGGTTTTTCCGGCTTAAGGTTTTTAATGAGGCAGTATCATTCAATGCACAATCGTAATATAATGAATATAATGAATATTCAAGGGGAGTGTTATGAAATACATGAATGAATATTCATTATATTCATGTGCCTATTATGGTAGATTATGTTCTACATTCTAAATACATCTCTTATCTCCCTATTATTATTATTGTAACGTCTTCTATCTTTTCATTTTCCCCATTATTAGTGTAACCTTTTCGTCTTCCTCCATTAATAATATTCATGAATTATTCATGTACCTTCCAATCTATAAATAGAGGTTTGTAAACTTGTTAGATAATCGAAGAAGAGTTCACGTTTACTCCATACTTCTCTCTTGTCTTTTATTTCTTTCGTTATATTTCTGAGTTGATTCCAAAGATCACCGTTTACTTTACAACATTTCTGAGTTTTTTTTAGTTCTCTAGAATATTCTAGTGACGGGCAATACAGTAATTATCCCCCATATTCTAGAGCTCTCTTCTTTAATGTCAGCAGTTGTTAGATAGGGAGATGCAATATTAACCACTAGATCAAGAGATGATCAACGGTTGTAATGAGAGACATTTTAGTATAAATAGAAGAGTCCTCCCGCTCATTTGTATCCATTGAATATTTGAAGTAATACAAAGCATTCTCTTCCAGAGCTTTTCTCTCTAAACACTTTCTGTCTCTATGATCTGTAAGTGATCCCTAGTAAAAGCTTAGCTTAGATGCTCCAACGATCTAGAAAAGGCTTAACTTAGGCACTCCAACGATCTAAGGAAGCCTACGTCGCTGCACAGATCGATGCCAAAAACTCCACAATTGGCACTCTATTCGTGCAGTTGCCACCATTGAAGAAGATCACATCAAAGTTCTTAGGGACGGGCAATACAGTAATTATCCCCCATATTCTAGAGCTCTCTTCTTTAATGTCAGCAGTTGTTAGATAGGGAGATGCAATATTAACCACTAGATCAAGAGATGATCAACGGTTGTAATGAGAGACATTTTAGTATAAATAGAAGAGTCCTCCCGCTCATTTGTATCCATTGAATATTTGAAGTAATACAAAGCATTCTCTTCCAGAGCTTTTCTCTCTAAACACTTTCTGTCTCTATGATCTGTAAGTGATCCCTAGTAAAAGCTTAGCTTAGATGCTCCAACGATCTAGAAAAGGCTTAACTTAGGCACTCCAACGATCTAAGGAAGCCTACGTCGCTGCACAGATCGATGCCAAAAACTCCACAATTGGCACTCTATTCGTGCAGTTGCCACCATTGAAGAAGATCACATCAAAGTTGTCTCCATTGTCAGATCACCGCCATTTCCCTCTCCTAATACACCATTATGCATGAACCTGAAAAAAAAAAATTTAACCTACTGTAGTGATATGCTGAACTCCAACAAAATACGTAGTGCAACCCTTTGCTTCTCTCAATGATTTGTATTCCATCACTTTGAAATTTGAATTGCGTTCTGCCTTGAGAATCCTTTGGCGACAACAGTCCTCATCCTCATTCTAGTAAGCTCCAGAGGAGAAAGTGCTTGGAGCCACTTCGAAAGATAAGGGGACCGGACGGATGAAGGTGACGGACGAAGGTCGAGCGACGAGTGCTTTCCATAGGATTCTCGACATTTCGAAAGAAGACCCCATTAAAGTTGCCTTCATTGTCAGATCACCGCCATTTCTCTGCTCTCCTCCAATGAGAAGAAAAAGAAAGAAAGAAACCAAAGTGAAAGAAAAAAAGACACATTTCTCGTACGGTGGATAACGTACGGTGAGGCCCACGTTTCAAAGAGATTTTATTTTCTTTACGTGACGTGGGTCGATTTGTTTTTCTTTTGCATGCAAAGTCAACAACGTATGACAGCCATCTACCATATCTAATTTCAAAATAATAATGCACGAGACGACTACCACCCCGCCACCTTTCTTCATTGAATGAATTTGACCTACAAACCACCCCGTTATTTTGTCTCATTGTTATCGTTTTTCTTTACTATCACGATTATTTCTTATTTCTTATTACCCATTATAATTACAGGGAGAACGAATTAAATATTCGAAGGTTCGACCTTCATGTGCGTGACTCTTCTTATTATCCATGAATATATTCCATTTAAGACGATCACACGAGCACGTAGTTGCCTCGAAGTCTTCGAAAAAAGTCTACTGCTTGTCAGGTCAGGTCCGGCGTTCGGCCTGGGCATTAATCTAACGTGGCGTGTCAACAAGGGTTGGCCGAATTCGTTGACTCCTAATCGATCACAATCTCACACGGAATAGGAATCGGATTCGAGACCCTTCTTTTGTCATCTTCCCAAGCCAAAATTTTTCTTTTTCTTTTTCAATAGCAAAAATATTACAGCCTCGTCACGAATCACCGCAAGGAAAAAAAATAACCGAAGTTCTTTCTTAATTGAAATTCTTTTTATCTGACGGTATTGACATATATCTCACATATTTCGAATCTATCGATATTGATCTCACAGATTTGGAATCTAACTAACAGCTTGAAGTTCACGAATTACCGCAAAAAAAACTATAACTGAAATTCATATTGATGTAAATCTCACGGGTTTTGAATCTCTCAGTATTGATCTCACAAATTTTGGATCTATCTTTATTAACTAACTGCTTGAACTGCTGGGGTCGGAAGTCTTTCTTCTTCTCCATCAAGTCCAAATGGAATCAACTCTCCAGTTAGGGCTCAGGCTCGGTCTCTACATTTTTGTGTAGAGTTGGAATTCGAGTTTGCTGAAGTGGGTAAAATTGTAACCAAAGTGGAAAATCCAGATTATTTCTCGTAAAAACAATAGAAAGAATGATGCTATGTTCTAATTCCTCCCACATAGTAAGCACCGAAACCTATGGACATGTAAATCACATTCTTATCCGACCAAGAAAGGAAAAAAAAAAAAGGATTGACATTGAGCTAAAAACAAAGGAATTGTAAGTAGGAAAATGGAAATGGACCCAGCTCTAATTTCCTGGGAAGCTGCTCGTCTTGTTGTTGCTTGCACTGGTGTTAGTGTTGTTGTTGTTGCCAGTGGCGGCAGCGGCGCTAGTGGTGGTGGTGGTGTTGTTGTTCGGATGCGCACCGCCGATTATGGAGGAGATGGCAGCGGCGAGAGCTGCGGTGAAGTTGGGGTCAGCGGTGATGGCAGCCGTGGCCGCGCTGAGCGTGTCTGACAACGAAGGTTGCTGTTGCTGTTGGTGGGCTTGTTGTTGCAAGTGTTGTGGTAGTGAGGCAACTTGTTGACCTAATTGGGAAGAATTGGCCATTTCTTGAGACAATTGGAGCCCGGAGAACTTGGATTGATTGTAGAGGGCTTGCCCAAAGGCTTGAGGAAGTGACTGTGAAGGCAATGATGCGAAGCTTTGGGTTTGGCCGGCGAAGGGGACTTGGAATTGGGGTTGGGGTCTTTGGATTTGCAATGGGTTCGGGGAGTGGGTGAGATCGAGCGTGACGGTCGGGAACGGGGCCGAGGCCGAGATCGTGGCCATGTTCGACGAGCAAGGCAGGATCGCCCTCGCCAACAAGTTCGGGTTCATGATGCCATCCGCGCTCGACATTGACCCCGAGAGCAGCATGCTGACCGCCGCCGAGGTGGTCGAGGCCATGGCCATAGCCGCCGGGGGGAGCGGGTGGTTGTGGTTGCCCTCGTAGGTCGTTATCAGGATCGTCCGGTCTTCGGCACAACGTTGAACCTGTAACCAATGCAACATGATTCCGGATTAGAACTCCAGCATTTCTTCATGAAAAGCCAACAGATTCATACATGGAAAACCCTAAATTTCAATTATCAGTCTTAGTAACCGCTGTCGATCGACGGCGAACGAGAGAAGATTAGAACTCACTTGCTTGCGAACCGGGCAACCGACGGCCATGGTGCAACGATAATAGGCTCGAGGGCACGGGTTTCCCTTGGCCATCTTCTGTCCATACTTCCGCCACTGGCATCCGTCTGTAATCTAAACAATCGTGTAATATACAAAATTAGAAAGCGAGTTGAACAAAATTTAGTGCTAGATCGAGAGAGGGCGATGATTTAATTACCATGGGAGCCTCGGATCGAGCGCGAACGGAGACGCGAGCCTTCCTCATCGTGGCTTCCGTGGACTGATCGATGCTCGTCCTCGTCACAGCTTCCAACTTGGGCGCCTTGCTGGGAGCCCAACCTTGAGTTTCGGAGTCGTCGGGGCTCTCGTTCCTTACGCTTCTCTTGCCGCCGTCTCTAGCGCCGGAGCTATCTTGGTCGACTTTACTGTTCTGAGCCGCCGCCGACGATGCGACTTCCACGTTGTGCAACGGCGACCTGGAACCATCCATCGTTCGCTCGTCCGACGAAGAGTTCGAGATCTCGTCGGCCGATACTGGGCCGAGATCAAGAAACTGCCTCGGGACCACTGTTTGGTTCTTCTTGATCATGCTCTGCAATTTTTCGAACGCATGGCATCGGAACGATTCAGACCCAAGAACACTTTTGAATTCCCCATCAAAATCCCAAGAAAAATAGACTTACCTCGCGATCTTGCGTGACCTCAGCTCCATTGTTCTGGTGCTGCTGCTGCTGCTGCTGGATCAGCGAAGAGAGGTGCAGCTGCATTGAACTGTAGTTGCTCGTGACTTGGCCAAGCATCTCTCTCAACCTCTGGTTCTCTGCGTTCATCCTCTGCAGCTCCACTTGCAGGTGCGCCAACTGCAAAAGAAGAAGAAGAAGATGAAGATCATCAAAGCTCGTTTTGATAAAATTTTCTAAAAAATCGTTATTTAAGTAAATAAAACTAAGATCCAAAGTCAGACAACCATGTGCGGGTCTGATCTTGACTAGGTCTTTTTACCTCTTTCTTGGCTCTTTGTTCCTCGACATCAGATGAGAATCCGTCGTCCACCGTTGACTGGTCGCTCCCGGTATTAGCAGTGAGGAGGCGCAAACCAGTCTGTTGACAGAGAATTTTTACGGTAAGAAACCATTTTTTCAGCGACGAAGAGCATCGTAGGATCATCCGAGATGTTATTGCATAGACTCGAACGCATGCATATCTCGGTCCGTTTCCCACCATTGAAACAGGAAAATTACGCCAGGATTTTCGCTTATTCTCCTGGGTTTCCACGAAATAGAAGAAGGGAAAAAAAACATAAACGGAAGGATAATTCAGCTCGAAATTCTTACGTTCACGTTCGACTCCGACCTCGCACCGACGGCGGCGGCCGCTGCGACGGAGCTCTCCTTCTTGACGCTCACGCTGGTGGCCTTAGCCTCCTCGCCGGCGGCGGAGGGGGCGAGAGACGATCTGTTCTTGCTATCGGAGAAGAAGTCAACCTCGCTGACGACGACCCGAGCCTCGTCGGCCGGCGGCGGCGGCGGCGGCGACGACGACGGCAGGTTGGGGGCGTGGCGGTCGTCCCGGCGGCCGAGGCTGGCCGAGAAGTCGATCGCCGGGAACATCCTGGCTGCTGCTGCGGCGGCGGAGGAGTCGCCGAGGGCGGGGGCGGTGGGGAGGGGGAGGGGGAAGTGGTGGGGTGGGGGGTGGCCGTCGCGGTCGCGCTTGAGCTTCAAGAAGCCGGAGGGCTTTTTGGGGAAGAAGGAGTCAGAGGAGGAGTCGAGGGTGAGGCCCCATCCGGCTGTGTCCATAAATAAGGAGATGGCCGAGCTCGAAGGAGGAGGAGGAGGAGGAGGAGGAGGAGAATGGTGATGGTGGCGATGACGATGGTGAACGACGAAGGATGAGAGAGAAAGAAGAGAGAGAGAGAGAGGAGAGGGGTGATGCTGTGCTGTTGAGAAGTCTGTGAAGTCTTTGGCCGAAGCAACTGGTGCGCCTATAAAAAGGGTTTGGACGAAGACCAGAATTTTGGAGAAAAACGGAAGTTCAAAATTAAATAAAAATTGAAAAATCTTTTTTTTTGCTCATTTTGTTGAAGAAGGGATTTTCGGGATCTGGGAGAGATGACGTCAGGTGGTGCGTCACCACGACAAGCGTATTATCTGATGTTAAAGTGGATTTTTCCCTCGATCTTTACAGATTTAATATTTTTCAGCCAATTTTTTTTGGATTAATACCACAAAAAATTCTGAATTTATACATATATGACAAATTTACTCTAAATCATTATTTATCACAAAAAATTTCAAATCGATATATTTTTGATAAATTTATCCCAAATTGACACATGCGTGATAAATTTATCTTCCGTTAGTTTTTGTTAAATACAACCTTCAAATTGCTTAATTGAATGGTACGTGATAGTCGGCAGGTGTGAAATCGATTTTTTCGAAATTTAAATCGGGAAAGTCCAATATATGAATAAGAAAGAGAGAAATTTCACCGGCCAAGCGTGGCCCTTTGACACGTTTAGAGAGAGAGAGAGAGAAGTTTCCGAAGAGTTTCGTCAAGAAAGGAGGTTGACTCGTTCGTAAAACCGGAAGGAAAAACTTGCGAGCGAGCCACCGCCCCGACAGGTGCGGCGCGTTCCACGTGAGGAAAAACGAAAAATAATTTATTTATTATTATTATTATTATTGTTGTTTTAAAAAAAAGGGAAAGGGAAAAGGGGAAAAAAGGGAGGGGGATAGTCAATAGTCAACGGAATTGACGGCCCGGCTCTCTGCCACCGGCGACTGGCGGGCCCAGTGGCTGGGGGTCGCTGACTGGGCCCCGATCCTTTAGCTGGACGAAGACCACGTTTGCCCAATTTTATCGTTTGACTGGTCACCGGCTGGGACCGAGTTACCAGCTTTGACTTTTCACTCCTCCCCCTTACCCCGCTCTAATGAATCTAACCAACCTCCGCACTGCACCTCGTCCTAACAGCTGGGGTCTTACGTGGCAAGAAAAATGAGGGGACAAAGAAGGGAAATTAGGAAAATCACAAGGAAGGGAAAAAAGAAAAAAGATGTTAAGAGCAGCCTTAGCACGATATGCATGTGATATGCATGTGGGTTATTCAGGTGTTGAAAAAAAAAACCCACAAAAAAAAATAATTTTCGGTGTTATTTAGAATTATTTAGAGTTTTTGGTGATACAACAAAAGTTTAAAGTATTGGTATCATACTAGGCAAAATTTAGGGTTTAACATGATAAATATTGAATGAAAAATCCAAGAGGTCCGGCGGTCGCCAGCGGAGGGTAAAATAGAAAAACAAAAACAAAAAAGGAAAGAAATGAAAAAGAAAAAAAGAGCACAACATATAAAAGTTTAAAAAATGTAAAAATGGTCAATGTTAGCATGCGACGTAGGATAACAGGCGCTGCTAGACTACCACCTGAGCAATTTCCAGCGAAAATGGATAGAAATGACTCAATTGGTAAATCATTAAAAGGTCTAGGATTAAATTGACAGATCATCAAAATATGTAAGACTAAGTTGGCATAGTTGAAAAGTTTAGCGCAAAATTGGCAAGTTGTCGAGAGGTTTAGAACTAAATTGGCACAATCGAAAGATTCAAAATCGAAATGGCCGCCTTACGATAAATTTAAGATTTTTTTGGATAACTTTCACTGTCATAACTAGCGAATAGTCAAATTTGCGCGGATCGTCTTCCGAAATCATACTTGTGCACGACCTAATTTGCTCATATTATTCCCAAGGGGGGCTTCATTTTTCCATGAGCTATACATTTCAACGGCGGAACTTCTCCATACATTCAAGACAAGACTTTTTTGCATGCCCACAGAAAAAAAAAAAGGAAAGAGACCATGAGCTTTCAAATGGCAGTGCTGTACAAACTTCTCTTCAATTTCCCTTGCTATTAATACTCTCCCTTGTTCTTTCCCCTCCTAGATGTTAGTAGGTGAGTGTGTGACAAGACAAAGAAAATCATGGTCTGGATAGAATCCCATGGCCTTAGCATTCAATAGTACCTTTGAAAGAAACTTTCAACATCAATTTGCCCCCGCAAGGGGGCTGACTCGGCGGTTAAGAAATCGGACTTTTGTGCAATGATATAAGCGTACGACACCGTTTCGAATTGCCCATACCGTCGGATACCGGCAATATCATATCAGGGTCATTGACCCGAGGATTAAACTTTAGTCTTATCCGATCTATACCGCCGGTAAAGTTCTTGCGATGATACCGAGCATCCCAGCCTTCCCGCTCGATCAATCCAAAAAAAGATTGCATTCGAATCGCCTCGCTTTTGTACACGTTAATTTAGGTGGCGAACTCTAGGTCATACGTTACTTTAAATTAAAAATACCATGATTTAAATTTTAGGTTTACCGTAGTCAAGATCACTCGTGAAACTCGGGAGTGTTAACCACTCTATCCCACCTTTAAGAAGGTAAATATGTCAATAACCGGAGCAATACACGGATCGAGGAGCGTCCCCGTCAGACCGACATGGGAAGATAGACACTTTCAACATCAAAAACCCTAGCAAAAGTATGCACGCAATGGGAAAACACCCCCACGAGCGTAACCTTGACCAGATGGAGAAGTTTAATGTTTTGGTCGAAAAGGCTGTTGGGCGCTCTTACTTGTCCGACTGAACCAGCCACAACGTGGGCAGTCTGATTGGTTGGCCCTTTTCAATGGTTCGGACGTGGAAAAAGTGGACAATTCTTCTTTCGGGGGAGATGGGGGGGTGGGGCCGATTTCGCCTCTTTGAGAAATTCGTGGACACGAAGAAGAAAAAGGGCAGAGGAAGCTTACGGCTTTAATGGCGGACAGTCAATTCAAAAATCCCAAAAGCAGACGGCGCCGGAACACGGAAACAGGGAGGAAGGCTGGAGTGTTGCCGTGAAATTAGCCCTAGTTTGATTCCATTCAAAAGGTCTACCTGCTTCGTGCTGACTCCGGGTATAAAGTAGTGTTTTGTTTGTTAAGGTTATGTAAGCAGGCCGAAAACGTGTCTTAAGGGAGGAGGGGCGGAAGAAGGCGGAAAATGATTCAGAAAAATATCCGATTTTTCGGTGAATTTATAATATTTATCGAAGGGGAAAATTTTGGCGAAAAATTGCGACGGAGAAGAGAAAAATGTTGTGTAAAATCGTCAACGATCACAGCGTGACATTATTTAAGTAGTCCAATCTAAGATAATAGCAGTCAGCGGATG
>JAGVVM010020268.1:0-25785 GCA_019149425.1 Psidium friedrichsthalianum
AGATTTTATTTTTAATTTAAAATACCCTGAAATATAGAAAAAAATAGGCATTCCGCCATAAAAGATGTCTAGTCCTTGTTTTATTTTAATTTAATTTTGGTCACTTTAATCATGAAAATACTGCCGACGTGTCCTTGATTTTTGAAATTTTATGCATTTAGAATCCCTAGTTCGAAGGGACCAAAATTCCAAATTGGGGTCCTTCTAAGTTTTTCTTACTTGGGTCAGTTATAACTTCAGTTTAGGACCTTTAATTTCACTTTGTCAGCAATGGTTTATATTTGACATTAATGAAAAATTTGATCTAAATTGGGTAATATTTGGGGGGGCTCTTGCTCATGATCATTTCATGCCCAAACCCTTACCGGAGGTTAATTGGCCTGAGTATTTAACATTGGTGAGAAGGATGGTTGAAGGTTTGCGAAATAATGGACGTTTTGAATGGCATAATTTAGTATCAATTTGGATGCTTAAAAATTGCACGAATATGGAGCTATCGATCCGCATGCCCAAAAGGAGGATGGTCCTCTGTAAAACCAATCTAGGATCTTCCATCTTCTCCCATGTTGCCTCCTCGGAAGCATGTGAAGGGGACAAAAAAAGAACAAGAAAAAAAAAGAATAGCGGCCCTGACGGTTTGGGTCGAGAAGGGTCTTTGGGTGGCATAGGGGAGCTCGTAGGAGAGGATGGGAACCATACGGACAAAACAGAGGGGATAGAGAGGATTAAAAGAAGAAGAAGGTTGGGGCCCTGCTCTCTCTCTCGACCCGGAGCCTTCAGCAAACAATCCCAACCATCTCGAAACCTCGGGCCCACCGCATGCCTCCCCCATCGTACGTTCCGAACGACCGCCAGTGAGGGGGAGGAGTGTCTTGTCTTGGTGGTGTTGTTCCAGGCGAGATTTAGGAGGACTGCCTGGCAGCTTCATTGAAAAAAAAAATAAGGAAAGTAAAAAGAAAAAACTGACGGAGAGCTCCAGCGTGTAGACCAAAAGTCAAAAACTTTTGGTCTGATTTTTCAGGTGTGTCCTTTGTCTACCGGAACAATACTGAAAGTGACCCTCCGTGGTGTAGCGGTCGGTTTCATTTTTTGTATCTGCGCTTTATTTGACTATAAATTTCCTTACCTTGCCTAGTAACAACAAAACAATTATCGTGTCTTTATTGTTTAGGAGATAGACAGAAGATTTCAAAGGTCTTTGGACGACCAAAAAGAAATCGAAGATAGAGGAGTGCAATCAAATGACGAGACCAATTAGCCATACTACGTGAAATGTTAATAATGGTCGATCTTCCTCCTTTTCTCCATGGCCAATCGAAAAGGTAACTCATTGCTAGGATACAAGTAAATGATGGCACTCATGCACACCGTGGATAGTAATGTAAACAGAAATAATTGCGCAATCCAGTTTAAGGCTTTTAATAAGGACTAATAACTATATCTCACTTCAGAAGTTTGTGTAATTCCAATAGCGGACCTCATGCATCATAAATTGACCATGTTGACGGATTCTTATAGACTCTGATAAATTGGAGACAGTGGGAGATCAAGAATATCCAACTGCTTAACCACATAGATTTACCAGTCAATTAATAACCCAAAATGAACTTGCTCAAGGTAACTTTATACAAAATATCATAGGTAAGGGGGCACTTCTAAACTGACTGATAGAGGGCTGAAAGCTGCACTTTCCTCAACACTGAGGGGGAGAACGCGGGGACCTGAGTGGGATCAAACAAGCCCTTACCCCATACTAGACAAGCCAAGCTCGGTCAGAAGCCTTTCTATCATCATGTGTTAAAAATCTCTGCAGATGAACTAAATTAGACAAAACGCTTAGAGTTTCTAACTGAAACAGGGAGCTTAATCAAGGCCCAAAACATAACTCCCTCCCCCCCAAATCATTCGCTTGAACACCAGTGGATCTTGCAGATGACTTCACATTTGGGACAAGAGTCAACAGCCAAGAGCGACTGGGTTACTAGAGCTCTAAATATTGCCGAGGGCGGGGCGGGAGGCTGAGGGAGCTGGGGCCTGGTGGGGTTCAGGGGCTTTTATGTTTAAGCCATATGTTTTTTCATTAGTAAGTTTGGGGCTTAAAGGCTTATGGATAATTGCTATTATATACTCTTTTTCTATTAATAATTGAGGGATGGACGGCAAAGTGCGATGTTGCTATTATGTGAAATCATTTACTGACGTAGCCCTAATTTTAAAGGTCGACCCAGATAAAATCTCGTGTCTCGATTTCTATTTCTTCGCTGCTTTTATTTTTACTTCGTGTTAATTGTGCGTGCGCTGCCAACATCGGGTATCAGAGCGAGGTTTGAGGTTAGGTTTTCTTGGTGAGGAGAGATCCAAAAAATCGAATTTGGAATATGCATCTGGTCAAGTCCACAGATTGAACATATACGAAGTTCGGGGAGGAGAGGTTCCAAGTTATGGAAGGGGTGAAGATGGAGGCTTTGCTCAGGATAGACGATTTGTGTACGTGATCGAAGAAAGATAACTTTGCTGTTAATACCAAGGGAGAAGTGAAGGACGAGGAAATTCCGTCCGCATCTAATCAATGAAGGTGTAATCAGTAGCAATTGTAATGTACGAAGCCTGGCTAAATATGTCTTGCTGATAATCTCTTGGTGAATGTGACCTCTGAGAAGATGGCGAAGGATCTCTGGAATGAAGCTAGGAAGCCTTTAATCAAAGCAATTACTCGTGAACAGGTTGGTTTTTGCGGAAGCTACGGTACCTAAACCTTTCGGATGAGTTGAAGGTGATTCCTTTTCCTGCACACTTAAATTGAGTCTAACACTATGTGTAGGTAGCTTGCATCTATTGTGCTAATCTAGATGGTAAGATAACGCATGTACTATGTGTGTTTTACTACCGAATTACATAAGGAAATAAAGAGGCCAAAACAAATGTGACCTAAGAACGAAACAAGTTTAAGTCTAAAACAGAAGCCGAGAATTAGTAAAACTGATGGAGTGATGCCCCAACTGCCTTGCCATCCTCCGGTTTTTAGGGAGTTGTCCACATGTTTGAATTCAAAGCATTGTCCCTGACCTAACATTCTCGAGGTGTATCTTCAGAGCTAAGCTGGAAAACCTCTGTTGCGAAAGAGAATATGATCCTTTTGGTCAAATCATATGACCAATGCACTGAAGAAAATCGCGCAATATCTATGAAATGTTGCTACGGATATGCTGCATCACCCACATGAAGATTGTCACGTCACGGCAGGTTTTGCCAATCCAGATTGCATTTGGCGGCCCAAAAAAGAGGGGCAAGTGGCACCAGTATGCAGCAGCAAAAAAAGAGAGGGTGGTCAATAGAAATTCCCCGAGCAGTAATCGCAAAAGGCACATATAGCCATATGAAATTCAATGGTAGTTGAGCAAGAGAACCCTGAGTTGGCCGCCTGTTAGTAGTGATAAGCCAAATTGAAAAGAGTGACGATGGGCGATATAACGATCCTAAATAAAAGATTGCCATGGCATCAAATTGCCGCCCTCGGCCCTCTGAGCGACTTAGGTCCCAAGCCCGCAGTATGAAAAAGACTCCTGAGGGATTACCAAGCCTAACAGACAATTCCTACCTCGGGGACAAAAGATGGAAGAGGCTCTAACCAAGTAACTGTTAGAACTGATAATTTCTAAATGTGGGATTTAATCTTCAGTGCAAGATCAATTTCTTATCTAATCCATATTCATAAGAACAGTAACTACTTCAAGCCTTAGCCGATTTTTCTTGATGTGACTTTTCGTAGATTTTCTTTATCTCAGACACTATCCTCTCGCATCTAGCCGATGAAACAACGGGTTCCCTCTTGATATCTTTTTCCAAAATCAGTTCTAGGGAAAGGTCTCACATTCCCTCCTGGATGCTTGGCTCATTGTCGCTTATTTAAAAGAGGGACAAAACACCACTGTTTGCTACAATTCCATCTGAAAATTTCCTGCAGGGCCTAGGGAGCGAAGGAAGAGATCTACATAAATTAGGTGCTGCACTAGAACTCGGGGGCAGATGATGCAATATAAAATTAAAATTCTAGGAAGGGAATAACATTTTAAGTTTGTTAATTGCCAAAGCATGAGGTTCTATGAAAACCTTTGTATATTTGTATCATAGCTTTTCATGTGTCCTTGTGCTTTTGCAATTAATAGTCAACTGTTATTTGCCTTCTAGCATTTTGATTTATCACGTCATCTGTTCTTGAGTTTTTTATTGCACAGCACCTGATTTTATGTGAATCTCTACTTTTTGCTCTATTTCCGGACGGAATGTAGCAAAACAATGGTTGTCTTCTGTCCTTGCCCTTAACAGGCGACAATGAGTCCAGTATCCAGAGGAATGTGAGACTTTGTTCTAGAACTGGTTCTGGAAAGATATCGAGAGGGCAACCAGCTGTTTCATCGGGTCTGATCAGAGAGATTAACAATGCTAAATTGGTGCCTGAGATAAAGAAGATCTGCAAAGTTCAGCAAGAAAAATCGGCTTAGGCTTGAAGTAGCATAAGTGTTAGGAATATGATTGGAGCAGTAGAGTCTGACTGGTTCAGTAAGCTGCTGCCAATTAAATTGTGGACAGCCCCACAAGGTGGCGTGATTTCTTCTATCAGAGGTGTCAGGGGACTTTCACTGGCGACTCGTGTGGAGATAAGGACTCCACTTTACCAGTTATGGGAAGATGAAGGTGGAAACCTACTGTGCCCCCGGTGCTGGTGATCGTTTTTTCGTCTTGCAAACAATGTCTAATGTTCCTGACCTGCCGCATGATGCTCCTGCACTTTTGGCTGCGGATTTAGTGAATCAAATTGAAGGATTTGATATGCGCCCAATAGAGGTACATAATCTGTCATCATCAACCATTTCAGGCCAATCACTCTTTAATTTTCTGCATGCTGGCTATTTTCTCTACCATGTGGCCTAAGAAAGGGGACTGCGGTAAACCTGTTTATATGACAAGTGAATGAAGAACTCGTAAATGTCAGCGTTGCACTTAACGAGTCAATCATATGTTTTGGAACTTCAAGTAATGGAACAAAAATGGTCTCATGCTTGAGGCTTGTTTAGCATGTAGATTAAGATAAATGGAATAGGTTTCTCTTGATTCGATGGCTGTCTTTAGGTACCAATGTTTTTCATCGTACACAAGACATCAATTTCAAGGTCATCCCTTCCCCTTTGAATCCCTCGATACTAATCCAACTACCTTGAGTAACTTCCAATGGTTCTCTAACCATTTTCTAAGATGACACAATTGCTCTATAAAGCCACCCAAGTTATAGAAAATCACATTTCAGAGAGCACGCAAGCATATGAAGAAGGCAGGTACTTCATTCGTCTGAGCAGTCAGAATAAAAGAGTTAGAAGATCCGCGATGACATCCGAATTACTGTCACAAGCAACAATTGCAGCTTATACAGTTGGTTGTGTAGTTACGGTTTGTTCTTCAGCAGACTTGAGCGAAGTGATCGCAGTATTGGACAAGATCATTGCTTGTGAATATCTCCATCCGGAATCTTTTGATGTGCTGGCGTTATCAACAATGTCAAAGATTTTCCATGCAGATGGTAAAAAATTGCAGAGCACTATAGACGCCCGGTTGTGCAGGCAGCATGTGTTCCTTACTAAAAACCGGCTTTCATTTTATTGGGAGTTTTTTGTGATGTCATCTTCTGGTTTAGAAAGGAAAAAGTTGGGTGCATTTTTCTTCAAACCTTTTGCACTTTTAGTACGTTGTTTTCCTAATATGCTGCTCCCACAAAGCTCTATTCTAGTATTCGGCAACGCACTCACAATTTCACCCTCAAAACATGTTTGCTTTGGTGATAAAAAGTTATATTTCATTCTTCGCATTTATCACAAGTCAATAAAACCAAGCAACTTCTAGAACTTGCACAGCAGGATGAAGCTTGCTTATGAACATGGCAAACTGAATCACTGTTGCTTGAGCTGAAACCTAAAACGTTCATCATCGCTTTTGTCACAAGTTGCAAAAACATGCAAGAAGGAAAAAGATCTGAGCAAAGAACCTGCAACCATAGACCTGCAAAATTGTAGCTGCTTTCGACGAACGCATTGTAATCTCGCCTCCTATGAAAGTAGGCATGCCGGATTTTTCCCCATTTTTGTTGATCCCATAACAGGAAGAGCTCATCATAGAAGAACCATGCATTGACTAGTCCCTAGTAAGCCGGTTATCATTCAATCAATAGAACGAATTGTCTTCACATGCGGCCGTATATGCACACTAGGTGCTGTTACTCACATGAGTAGTATCTGCAGATGACTTAAACTTCTTGGACCTTTCAAAGCCATATTTGACTGGGTATATGCAGCTTGGTGAGCTGGTTGTCTAGAATGAGATTCTCCTGTACCCCAGTCGGCAACTCCTGCAAGATCAACCAGAAGATTGAGGGCAGTACTGCATCCCTCTGATCCAGCTTTCGAGCTGAAGTTTCCTACTTCGGATTCCAATTTCAAGTGCGAGAAGCCATTCACCTTTTTTTTTTTTCTCTCCCTTTCCCTAGGGAAGAACCAGATAGAGCAGGCAATCCAGCCTCAGAATCAGAACTACTCTGCTCAGAAAGCTCTGCCGTATGAAATGCACCTTTTGCAAGCAGTGCAAACAGCTCCAGTTCAAACCTTTAAGGAGAGGAGTCTTCAGTGTGACATTCCACTTGAGTAATTAACAGAATATAAACCTCGAGAAAGAAAGGACCTCAAAACTCCTCGGCTCAAAACAGTATCAATTAGACAGCATCAAAGGATTCTTAACAAATGATTTTCGAAATTGAAAAGTTTGGGTCGCTTGGTGTAAAAACATGGAGAACACTAAGTGCATGGCATACGAAGAACAGTAGGTGCCTGGGTAAATTGCAATGGCAAATGGACAGGTCAGAACTGTAGGTGCCGCATTGCAATAGCGATTACCTGAAGATCAAGAAAGGAAACGGCCACAAGAACACGGGATGCATTATTAACATTAAGCTTGGGATGGTGCTCCTAGAAATAAGCGGATGAATGGACTGGTTCGGTCCGGCCTAGGCGGTTCTTAGTCTGATCATTTTTTTTTTTTTTTTGCTCACCTCTATCCCAAACAACGGGTCTCATCTACACAAGTTAAGGAAGGTTCACTGGTAAACAGACAAGAAATCAAAGCAGAATAGGATAAAACAGATAAAGTCGCAAATCGTCGGAACCCATTTCCACACGGTCAAGCAAAATTGCAAATCACTTCACGAAATTCAACGGAATGGGACACCATGGATCGTGACCTCGAACGGAGGCGATGAGATTTAGCCCAAGTGTGGAGTCAAGTATTGGATATCATGTGATTCTTGTTTCTGATTTTTAATCACTCTATTCTTCTTTAAATTTTATTTCTTCGTGAATTGAATTTAAATAAGATAGATATATAGATGGAACTGAATCGACTTGTGATTTGCAGTTCAAAAAGTCAATGTGGGAGGTGTTGGCCGGAAGAAGAGATGGGAGAATCTCACGTGAATCAGAAGCACTTTTCCATATCGCTTCCCCATTCTTCAACTTTACGACTCCTCAGCAATCTTTTGCCAACAGGTGATACTCTTTTTATTTTTTCTTTACTTGATCAGACAGCTATATGGCTTTCACATTTTGGTACATACAGCAAATGATACTCCTTTTTTTCTTCTTTATTTTCGTACCGATCGAATCGTATAATACGATTTGGGTAACAAATTCGGTGTTCTTAAAGAAAGCTGTCATATTTGAAACCACAGAGGCATCACAGATGATATCAACTTTGACTTGCCAACCTTGGGCACTGGTGGGTCATTTATCCTGATATAGCGCTGCGGTTTAGAGAAGTCTGGTGGATGCAACTAATGTATGTGATCATGACGGGGAAACAATGGTGATCATATTCAACCATGTTAGGAGGAGATTTGGTATTCACGGTTGGCACCAACCAAAAATCCATTTGTTTGTATATGTGATCGAAGAAGATGGAACCGTGATGAAAAGTATAAAAAAAAAAAGTCCTAAATTTATTACATTCATGTTAATTCAGGTTTAAACTTTTTAATTTGGCCAATTTAATATTAAATCTTTTGATAATTTATCAGTGGAGTCCATCTGGCCAATTTTGATCGGAAATTGTTGACTTGAATACCGGATGTCCTATATGGTACTGCCAATGCTGATGTGGATAATTTTTGCAATTTTTTTTTATAATTGTTCATTATTTTCTTTATTCTCTTTTGTTTTCTTTTTTTATTTATTGTGGCCGGCGAGAGGCTAGTAACCCTTGTTAGTTGCGGCCCTCACCAAGACTCTTGTTGGCTGTGGGTGAGGGCGGGCGACCCTTGTCAAATCAAGGCCTCATTCAGACCCTCGTCTATGGTCCGCGAGGCTGGCGCTTGCCAGATCGGACGAGGGTCCAAGCGAGGGTGGTCCTCGCCTGTGGCTAGGGAGGGTGACCCCCGTCGGCCATTGCTTGAGACCAACCACCGGCAAAAAGGAAAAGAAAAAAACAGAAAAGATCACGTAAGCTGTCCACGCCCCATAGACCAAACATCGCTAATTGGACCGTCATGTCAGCGTTTTCTGAATAAAATTGACTGGAAAAACTATATTGGTAAATTGTCAAAAAGTTTAGGACTAAATTGGTACAACTGAAATATTTAGGATTGAATTGGCATAGGTGCAATAGGTTTATGATTTTTTTGATAATCTTCCCGAAAACCATCCATATCACCACGAGCTTCTCATGGGCAACTTGCAGATTTTAATAGACTAAAACATTGAAACGATGTCTTTTGAACAGGAAGATGGAGTTTTCTTCACCTGCCATATGAAAACACCATCCCCATCCAGTCATTTTCTCTAGAAGCCCTAGTGTAACCCACAGAGTCGCTCTCAACATTTTTAAACCGATATTGCCCCGCCAGGTTTTCGAAACAGCCATCTCAGTTTAGTCACCCTTTATTTAATACACTAGTATCTCCACATACACGGAATCAATCAACCCATCATTTACGGTTTTTTTTTTTTTATAATTGTTCATTAGTTTCTTTGTCCTCTTTTCTTATTTTTATTTATTGTGGTCGGCGAGGGCCTGGTGACCCTTGTCGGTTGCTAGTGGGGGGTTGCGGCCCTCACCTAAGCTCTTGCCAGCCGTGGGCGAAGGCAGGCGATCCTTGCCAAATCGAGATGAGGGATTCCTCGTGTAGACCACATCTATGACCTGGGAGGGCAGCCATCACCAGATTGGATGAGGGTCCAAGCGAGGGCGGCCATTGCCTATGGCTGGAGAGGGCAACCCTCATCAGCAATTGCCTGAGACTGGACACTGCCAAAAGGATTGAAAAAACAAAAAATAGAAAAATAGACAAAGAAAAGACAAAAAAAAAATAGTTAAGAAAATTTCATAGCGTGTGACGGCAATGCCATATAGAACGAATGACGCTGACTAGACAATCAGCGTTTTTCAAACAAAATTAGCTAGAAGAACTATACTGGCAAATAGTCAAATTGTTTAGGACTAAATTGATATGATTAAAATGTTTATGATTAAATTGATGTAAGTGCAATAGGTTTATGACTTTTTTGGTAATTTTCCCAGAAACCATCCATGTCACCACGAGCTTTTTCTCGGCAACTTGTAGACTTGATAGACTAAAACATTGAAACGATATGTCTTTTGAACAGGAAGATGGAGTTTTCTTCACCTGCCATATGAAAACGTCTTTTGAACAGGAAGATGGAGTTTTCTTCACCTGCCATATGAAAACACCATCCCCATCCAGTCATTTTCTCCAGAAGCCCTATTGTAACCCACGCCACAGAGTCGCTCTCAACATTTTTAAACCGATATTGCACTGCCAGGTTTTCGAACCAGCCATCTCAGTTTAGGTCACCCTTTAACTAGTACACTAGTATGAGATTCTCACATACACGGAATCAATCAACCCAACAAAGTCAACTCAAAACTTTCTTGACCATGATCGGCTTTTCTTGCTTTGATATCTCTACTTGCTTCACCAGCTTCTTAGCAGAAACCAATGATATAACTGTTGACCCTGCAAGAAGTGGAAACCCTAACCGTTTTGTTTTGCCTTTGTGTTCCCTATATAAAGGATGAAAATAAGCATGAATATGCATTACTTACTCGTAGATAGAGATAGATAGATAGAGAGAGAGAGAGAGAGAGAGAGAGAGAGAGAGAGAGAGAGAGAGAGAGAGAGAGAGAGAATAATATGAGCTTAGTGCTGGTAATCGCCATGGCTGTCTTCTTTGGGCACATAGGAGATACAGAAGGAGGTGAATTGAGGAAGAATTTCTATAAGGGTGCATGTCCTCTTGCTGAGGAAATCGTGAAAAACATCACGTGGAAGCATGTCGCTAGCAACTCAGCTTTGCCAGCCAAGTTCTTGAGGATGCATTTCCATGATTGCTTCGTTAGGGTACGTATGTATACACAGAGTATATCGTCCATGCTTTCGAATAGATAAATCACGACGCCAAGCCCATGCCAGGCGGGATTCTCAGTAGTCAATCGGCAATCTCTCCATCTAAAATGAGGAAGATGACAGACTATATGCACTTGGCTTGCGTGAGCGAAACTATTTATACTAGACTACAGTATGATTAGCTTGGCTCCAAGGATGCATGTGCGCTCGCACTGACCGGAAAACTCACCTTGTGCATAAATTACCATATTTTGATCAAGTGTCCTACACGGTCATCTAGAACATATATGTACGTGAGTCTTCTGCATGAAATACTCAAATTTTCTGCAAATTGCACCAAAAAAGGGAAATTGTCCCATATCGTTCGCACAAGGCAATAATAAGCCAACGCTGACGTGCATGGTTGTAGAGGGAGAGTTTCACGGGGTAATATTCTTATAGGTGTTTGATTGCATCGTTCATGTGTGTAGGGTTGCGACGGCTCGGTTTTGCTAGACTCGACAGCGAACAACCGGGCAGAGAAGGTGGCAGTTCCGAACCAGTCGCTAGCTGGGTTCGACGTAATAGATGAGATCAAGGAGAAGCTAGAGGAAACATGCCCCGGTGTCGTCTCTTGTGCCGACATCGTGGCTTTAGTTGCTAGAGATTCGGTCGCTTTCCAAGTAAGACTTTTGGGGTGATGGAAAACTATTGGACCATTTATTTTATTCTCTGAGTTTGTTCAACATTTTTGAAAACTTTTCGTTTAGAATTAGTAGAACTTTAGTAACCTCGTCAACACTCCTCGACACATGTTCTTGAATAAAACTATGATGGAAAAAAGCTTTTGGACCATTTCATTGCAAAAGCCAAAGTTCATATGTCCTCTTTTGATAATATTTTCAACCCCACGCATATAAGGGCCCTAACCAAATTTTGACTCGTGATAAATCAATAGATATCGATATTTTATTTAACACTTTTTGCTTTTATAAAAAGTATCAAGACAAGATACTATGAGAGCATTTGATTAGGTCGATCAATTTGAGAAACAAAATGCCTCTTTTCCTTTTTAAAGATTTTTCCCAAAACTAAAGTTTTCTGTTGCTTCTGGCTATTGAAAACTCCCACTAATAATGTGCAAATCGCTCAAAGCAAAATCGATCCCTATACTTCTATATAGTAGATTTATATTAATAAAAGAATATCATGATTCTCATTAATTTTGACATTTTAGTGTATCTCACATTATTGCACCAATTAATTTGTGATTTCCAGTTCAGAAAGTCAATGTGGGAGGTGTTGACCGGAAGAAGAGATGGGAGAATCTCACGTGAATCAGAAGCACTATCCAATATCCCTTCTCCATTCTTCAACTTTACATCTCTCAAGCAATCTTTGCCAACAAGAGCCTCACTGTTCATGACCTTGTTGTTTTATCAGGTAAATTGAGGACAAACGAATCACGTTTCATATGGTCAAAATTAGCCATGTTATCTTGGGTAGGTCCTATTGTCTAGAAAGTCAATTTTCTATTGTAGGATGCCTATTTTTTTTGCGAATTTATTTTTTGTAAGAATACACAATAATTGTACCAGGTTGTCTCTCTCAAAAATATATAATGCAATACCCTTTTTTTTTTTTCCAAAACAATTCAAAGTATTCTACCATTGAAGTCCACGGTGAAATTGTCCGAATCCTTTTGTTCAGGCGTAACGGAGGATTATTACCAAGAATTATTTTATTTTGCTGCTTAACAATGTCATTGCTATCTTAATGGTACCTAGTAACGTGTAAGTTCCACCGCACATTCTATTTTATATAGGATGGGCAACCGGAGCACAATATTTGCGGGCAAACATTAGTTTGAAAATTTCATATGTATGGAGAATGTACATATTTTTGGTTTTATAATGAGATAAACATAAGAGGGTAACATTATCCGACCAAAAAAAAAAAAACACAATCTATAATTCCATAGTAATTTTTAGGTGGCTATTGGGAAAAAAAAATCTACTTAGGAATTGACAAATGCGAAAAGTAAATATCTGGTCATGAAGCATATAAGTTCTGGATTTTCGATTATTTTATCATTTTTTTTATTACAAAACAACTACTCTCTTTCATCAATATACTAAGAAAATGTTAGTCTCTCTTTCCAAACAAGAAAGTATACAGGTCTCTCATTAACTTTCATCATATACAATTAAACGGTACTTGAACATCGAATTTTAGTTGTTTATATAAAAATATTAATCCCTCTCGAGCAAAGTATGCTCAAACCGATTTTTTTTTTCAGTTTGTTTTCTATACACAGTTCCTTTTCAGTATTTGGATCAATAAAAATATATTACAGAAAAGTCGAAACAAATGTGATAGAAGATGGATATCATAAGAAAGATCAACTGAAAACGGAACATCATAAATGGATCAAATGAATATTGTTTCATATTTGAGATTATCTGTGGTTAATAATCGTTTTACGTTTCATTTTTCCCTTTTTTTTTTTTTTACTTACTTTTGCCAATTTTTATCTTTAAGGGAATTATACAAAAACATAACCAAACAGTTTTCCCTAACGACGGTGAGCAAATGGAAACACGTAGCCACATACATGTAGAGAGAAGCTCAAGGTCCGATCATTATGGTTGTATGTTTTTTCAATTTGTTATCTAACATTTTATGAAGGACCAAAAGATATTCTTAATATGTTCTTGGAGAAAGAGTCGACTTTCAATCTTTATGCGAAAAGTCAATTTAAAGAGGTAAAAGTCAATCTAACATGCTTAGAATGTGCCACGGACTAAGATCCATGGTTCATCAGGTGGGTCATCAAATGGGCAAAGTAATCACTAATCAAAATAAGAAGAGAAATTAAATTGACTTATTAATCGCTACTTGTCTGGGTCATCAGGTGGGCACACCATAGGGTTCGGGCACTGCAACTTCTTCAGTAACAGGCTCTACAACTTCACCGGCAATGGAGACCAAGACCCTTCCCTCAACCCAACCTACGCCTCTCAACTGAAGGCCCAATGCAAGACGCTCTCCGATAACGCCACAACCGTCGTGATGGACCCTAAGAGCTCCCTCTCCTTCGACAGCCACTACTACACGGCCTTAAAGCAAAACCAAGGCCTCTTCCAGTCTGACGCCGCGCTCTTGACCAACAAGGAATCGAGCAAGATCGTCGAGGGGTTGCTGGACCAGGAGGGCTTCTTCACCGAGTTTGGCCAATCAATGAAGCGGATGGGAGCAGTCCAAGTGCTCACGGGGAGTGATGGCGAGATCCGGAAGAAATGTAATGTGATTAATTAGAAGTCTTGTGAGAAATTTGGGTTAATTTGGTGTGAGTTTTTATAGTTTCTTGAGAATAATGGACAACGTTCAGCCACATATCTTGAGTTCAGCAAGAGGGCCAACCAAGAGATTAAGTATGGTCCATTTTATCTTATTTCAGCCAATCTTTTCTGCTTAAAAACCTTAACTTAGGTTGGGTGCAAATAATTTTGCAAAACTTACCTTAAACCAAAAACAAATACCAGACGCATTTCACATAGATAGTGCTACTATAAAAGAATTCCCCCACCCAAAAATACTTAACTTAGGTCAGGTATCCTTTATATCGAGTGAGGGCAGATTGCTGTAGATACCACAACTGGTTATGGCCTGCCAAGGCCTCATTAGAAGAGCAGTATTGGTTCCCAACCAGTTTATACTCGGGAGGCCAACCCCACCTTTAGAGCTCTTAAGGGATGTATTTTATTCAATCCTAGAACTCCTAACACAAATTGTCCTAACACCACTCTCACAGACCCGGTTGCCTCTTATCCTTTGCATCGCTCATTTACTATGTTGACATCAACAAGCACTACTTCAAAGTTATATGAGTATGGGAGGACCTAAGAACCCAAGTTGATCAGTCTCCCGCATTGTACGAGGGACGTGGAGCAACCGGCCCATGTCACTTACATTAGATGCGTATTGCAAACGTTAGTGCGTTTTTTTTTTTTGGGTTGTTCCAAAGAGTCAAAATGGCTAGTTTTCAAAATTTGTGGATAAATGAAAGGACAAAAACATCACTCGCAAATTGTTTGCACCAGTCGCTACATAATAAGTTTGTAGATAGGCTTTAAGGGATAAAACGAACAAAAGAATTTTTCAGAGAGATTACTACCAAAAGACAAGGTTTATAGCACCAAAAACGATCAAATAAAAACAATGGCGTACCTGGAGCCGCAGAAATTAGAGTGGAAGCCAGACAAAAAGATTTCCAGGTTTGGGGCCGAGAACGGGCCGTCACTCTACTTAATTATCTCTCTTTTTCATAATAAATATTTTTGGTGTTAAATCTGCGAGCCGACTTTTTTCGACAAAAGTAATTAAAAGCAATGGCGAAGCTGTCACTGGGCAAGATCCCATGTATAATCGAGTTGAGTCGTTGCTGCATTGTTCGCCTTAATTCCATAAGTCGCAGTACGGATTGCCTACAAAAACACCGCACCAAAAGACGAAGGAGAACAAATACAATTGGCAAGCAGGCAAATGTTCTTCGGACACAATTCTCCGACATGGTATCAGTGGTCAAGTGTCATAAGCATATGGCTTTATATTGAGAAAACTTCTAATATATTTTGAGATTGAAAAACAATCCATGGTTTGTATCGATCTCGATAAATGCACGAAATGTTTCTGTTTGGGTGTAAATCCGCGTTAAATGACCTTTGATATGATCAGTCACTCTATGGGAACTACATCACTCTCATATTTGAAGCGTTTTGAGTAGATCAAGCTACTGCGGAATATCTGTACAGTACTAAAGGCTAAATATAAGCATAAGCTTGGAATACTGGATATAAGAGGAGCACTTGTACCACATGCGACATCAATCTTGTCACAACTTCAAGATATTTTTGAGATATTTTATCACATTCCTTGACAGCTAGTGATCTGCTATGGATTCCTTATTTGGAAGATTTTGATTGATCAAGATTATTTCGTGAAAAGTTCACTTCCGCGAGATATCTTGATTGATTGACAATATCCCAGAGGCAAAACTACTTTCCATAGCCGAGCTACTCTACTTTTCGCAACCGAGATTTGATTTTTGTAATCCATCACCATTACATCACAAAGGCAAAAAGAATGCCAACAAATGAAAGCATTTTCTAGTGAGGTCATTTTAGATCACAAACTACCCCTCAAAATCAAAGTCCAAAATTACAATTCATTGTCAAAAATCACACCACACTTTGATGGCAGTGGAAGAAGGTTTTTTCAGTGAAGATCTGAAAGATTTTGCAAAAAATGTTTTTCAAAAAGGATGGCATTGCAAGCCACGTGATTTGAGTAAACCCATAACTCTTATGAACAGATCTTATCAGAAACCAAATCAATCACTTTTAAACACTTTACCAAATCTAAAAGTCCCCAACAACATCACCCGTTCGATAGACACAATCCTTCCGGTCATCCCACCATCCAAGTGAAGACCAACCCCTCACACTCCTATGAACTTCCCAATCCCGTTTTAACCACGATATTTCCATACCTTCCTACCTTTACTATACTGGGATACCAACAAGTATGGTGGAATGCTTTCTATCGTCAGAGTAACGATAATCATCACACATGGCTTTTCTACTTTAAAACAGATTTCCCAGATGAACAATTAACCCTAACAATTTGTTCATCGGTGGCAACGTTTTGCCCAAATCAATGAAATATTACCTTCTCCTATAAAAAAAAAACCAGCTTAAAACATTTTCACACCCATTTTGTCCCAACAAGCCATGAATTAAATTTGTCAACTCTTATGAACTTTTTCATCTACTTTAGAGTTTCCTAGGTTTTAACCTGGAAATTTGATTACAATCAACTTGTGAAACACCGACACGTGGCCAACGAGCCGGACACGCCGATGACACATGAGTCAATGAGGGAGGTGGGGAGAAGCGGCGCATGAGATCGGAGGAGGCAAGGTAGGTGTTGGAGATGGCCAAGACGGAGTGCCGGGCCGGATCCGAGGCCATGGAGGTGGAGAGGAGGGTAGTCAAGGCGGAGAGCTCCAAGAAGGTGGAGAGGGAGATGACTAGTGCTCATGGTCTCTCTTGGGTGAAGATAGAGGAGGGGCGAGGAAGGGGAAGAGGGGAAGGGAGAACAAAGCAGAAAAAGGAGAGATAAAGTGAACGAGAGGAATAGTGAGTATTAATGAGAGTTAAGAAGCCACAGTGCGTGTGCCATGGTGTGGGGGAGATGAAGGGGTGAGTTGAGTGTTGGAGTCCAGCGACGAGAGAGAGAGAGTTTGACATTTTGAGGGAATCGAAGGTTGCTCTTCTTTTTCTATTTTTTTTTTTCTCTCTCCAAGTTTCATGAATTATTTTGAACCAAAAAAAGTTTTTCATGAATTATTAGATTAAATTTAAATAAAATGTAGTTGAATTTTCCGTTGAATGATATTTACAAACGGTGAATTGATGTTTTTAGTGTAAATCCATTTTAGATCTTTTTCATTATTTATTATTTGAATTAAATTAATTTGATTGAAATAATTATAAAATTAATAATTTATCATGTATATATAAAATATATATATTTAATATATAGCGTTTTCAAATGTGTCGAAATTCTCTATTTTTTTTTAAATGATGTATTGGTGTGTCGTATTATGTAGTGTCGTGTCGCGCGTCGCTTGTTGTGTCGGTGCTACTTAGCAATCAACCTACACATCAAGTAATGTCCCGCATCTATTTAAACGATACAACACCAAATGGTGGGATAATTTCAAATTTACCGATCAAGTTCTTAATAGTCAGTCTTAAATTGGCTTAACAGACGAAATAACACTACATCATTGATTGATCGAAAATTTGCCTTATTCCTTCAACAAAAATCTTTCGCTACATCCCAACTTTCAGTAATACAATCCCCACAACGAATTGTCTGGCCCCAGAACAAATCATCACATCAATATCACCTTTATCCCAAATCAGTTAAGATTGCCAGTCGATGAACTCGAAGAGAAAAGCATAAAATATACTAAAAAAAAGCAAAATTGAGATTAAAAAGAGAGGAAAATGACTAAATAGGGCAATCTAGAATATAGAAAATCTCCCCTCTACAATATGAATAGCTTGTCTCCATTCTATCCTAAAACAGACCGTACGCTAGTCTATTTCTTACTCTATTAAATCTTGTTATACTACCTTCCCCCAAGTAAGTTTCAGCCGACCTCTTCCTTTCTCTTGTCATATTCGGGGCATCTAGGATCTAAGTAGAATATGTCCAAACCATCTCAATCTATGTTCTCTCATATTCTTTGTTATCGGTACTATTCCAACTTTTCGTCGAATATCGTAATTTTTTATCTTATCCATCATTGTATGACCACGCATCCACCTTAATATCCTCATTTCCATACCCTCATTTTATGCTCATGTGCTTTTGTATGGCCAACATTCAGTTTCGTATAGCATTGCAGGTCTTATTGTTGTTCTATAAAATTTTCCTTTTAATCTAAGAGAAATTTTGTTATCACACAAAACCTTGATGTACTACGCCATTTCATCCAATCTGCTCTGATTCTATGGCTGACATCCTCATCAATCTCTCATTTCTTTTGCAAAATGATCATAAATATCTAAAAGCATCTTTCTTAGATACCTCTGTCTAAGCATATCCACGAATTCTTGATCTCCTCCTCTTGTCATGGCAAACTCACACTTCATGTATTCCATCTTACTCTAACTTAACGTAAATCCTTTAGACTTTAATGCGTTTCTCTATAATTCTAATTTCGCACCAATCTCAGCCTTGGTCTTATCAATACGCACAATATCGTCTACGAATAGCATACACCATGGCATCTCATCTTAGATGTTTTTTATTAGCTCATCCATAACTAGTGCAAAAAGATAATGAATCAAAGCTGAACTTTAGTGTAAACCTACTGTGATTGAAAAATAACTTGATGTGCCATTACAGTCATTCACATTGTAGTAACACACCATCATACATATCCTTGATTGCCTCTACATACTTTAAGGGTATTTTTTTTCTTCTTAAGAACTCACCACAAAACTTTTCTTGGAACCGTATCATACGCTTTCTCGAGATCAATAAACATCATATGTAGGTCATTCTTCTTTTCTCAATATCTCTCCATCAACTGTCGTATTAAGAAGATAGCTTCCATGGTATATCTTTCTAGCACAAATCTAAATTGATTTACATAGACCTTGGTTTCTATTCTTAAACGATACTCAATAACTCTTTCTCACAATTTCATTACAAGGCTCATAAGCTTAATGCCTCTATAGTTGCAATAGTTCTGGATATCCCCCTTGTTCTTGTAGATAGGCATAATCATACTCTTCCTCCATTCATCAGGCATCTTATTAGTTTGGAGAATTTTGTTAAACAGTTTAGTTAGCTAACTTATTACCACACTTCAATAGGACACCATCTAGTCCCATAGCCAAAACCTCCATGAACTCTGTTAAAACCTTCACTACTTTAGACAACATGTCCATAAGACCTTCTCCTTACGTAGTATCTTTCTTAAAATCTCATCCAGATCTTCCCAAAATCTATTCTTATCTGCTACTGGCAGTCTAACTTAGGGGGCATACCCACTAAGGATGTTTAAAATCAAATCTCCACTACTAGCTTAATCAAGATAATCATATTACTTGATCTTTTAACATCAACAACACTATTCTTGAAACTTTTATCGATCAAAATCTCAACTCCATTTTGACTCTTTTTTGTGCCTGTGTACCAAAGCTTGAATCCAGTGCCTTCCACTTCCTTATCCTTTTCTCCAACCCATTTAGTCTCTTGTAGGCAAGCAATATTCATTCTTTCTATCAAAAAGTATATGCTAACTCCCTCAACTTTATCAAAAGTATATGCTAACTCCTTCAACTTACCTATTAAGATTCCTATATTCCAACTCTCCAGTTGAATCTTTACTCCTTAGGCATTTCTTGCCCCCCATATTTGCCCAAAAAAGTGTGAGGACCTTAGTTCACTTTTCACCACATCCGGGCATCAATATGGCGCATCACCCCAGAAAAAATCATTCAAAAAATAAAATCACAAAGTAGCTATTTAGAGAACCATCACAGTGGAGATACCAATGAAGATGATTGTTATAGCATCAACCTGGCATAAGATGATGAAGACCAAGAAGAATAAGAATCATTACTCATCAGCATTATTTGAAGGCATGATGTCAGCATATGTCTAGTCATCACGTGAGAAAAGTGAAAAAAAAAAATCAACGAAGTTATGATTATTTGGGCTGAAGCATGTCATCTAAGACCTCTATAAAAGGAGGCCAAGGCTAAAGAGAGGAGCAAGCTTTCATTCTCCACTTTCATAGCCTTCCTCTTCTTGTTCACTTAAGATCGTCCCTTCATAGTTTACTTATATCACTTGTAATCTTTCCATAACACTTGTAATATTTCCATTATCTCTTGTAATATTTCCATTACCACTTGGATCACATCATCTTGTAAGTTCCTTATTAAATCAAAGATTACTGACTAAATCATAGTTGGTTTGATCATCATTCCTTGATAATAGTCTTGTTTTATTTAATTATTATTGGGATCATCCTTGAGTGCGGATTACCACCCTTGGAAAACGTCACATTATTTTGAACTTTAAGATTGTTTTATCTTTACGTTGCTCACACCCTACTTGAGTGTAGTTTACTACCCTTGTGGATGGTTTTACTTTAAATAACAATTTATTTATCAGTTTACATTGAGCGAGGTTCATCCCTCTTATGGATGGTACTTCTTTTTTGCATTATTTTATTGATCATCCTATATATTACTTTTGCTGTTTTTATTATTATTAACATATGTGATTTTATATAATCATTTAATAACATATAACTCGTTCTTATTTCTTTTCTTTATATTGATCCCCATATCCTAAGGGCAGCTTGGTGTTATATATCTAGACCTATTAATATTAAGGATTAATACTGCAGGAAAACCTCAAACTAGTATACTTGTGATAAATTTACTCCAAACTATTTTTTTTATCACAAAAAATCTCAAATTGGTACACTCATGATAAATTTACCTCAAACTGATACACTTACAATAAATTTATCCTTCATTAGTTTTCATTAAATTTAACGTCAAATTACTGAGTTAGATAGCACGTGATAGTTTACGAATATACTAGTTTATAGTTTTACCCTCTATTTATCATAGGTGTATCAATTTGAGATTTTTCGTGGTATTAACCCAATTTAACGAAGGTAAAATTGTCACAGGGGTAATAGTTTGGGGTTTTTTGTGACAAAAAATTAGTTTAGAATAAATTTATCATAGATGTATCAGTTTGAGGTTTTTATTGGTAAAAAAATAGTTTGATGTAAATTTGTCACAGATGTACTAGTTTGGAGTTTTTCATGGTAAAAAAAATAATTTGGGATAAATTTGTCACAGGTATATCAGTTTGAGATTTTTCGTGGTATTAACCATGATATTAATTATATGAATAATGAGATTAACCATATTAGAAATAAAAACTCTCAAAGCTACCCAAATCCAAATGCAAAAGGAAATAGTAGAAATTAAATCTAAAATAAGTATTAAAAAAAATCTAAAATAAGTAAAGAAAAGAGAAGAAGAAAGCAGTGAACCAGATGTTTTTGATCCAAATTTCTTAATGATTCTATCACAAATTACTCCTAGAAAATGGGTCATAGATATAACAGTAAAAATTAATAATGAATTTACTATTGGAACCACAACACTTTTCGATACTGGTGCTGATCTCAATTGTCTTAGAGAAGGTCTAATACCTACCAAATATTTTGAAAAAAACGATAGAATCATTGAAATTAGCTTCAAGAGATAAACTTCGCATTCAATATAAATTGCTTGAAGCTTTTGTAGTAAACGATCAAATGGCATACATGACATGTTTTCTTTTAGTAAAGGACATGAAACAACAAGTGATTCTTGGAACACCCTTCATACAATTAATTCAACCTTTTACAGTTACTAGTGAAGGAATTGAAACCCAAGCTTTAACAAAAAAGTAATCTTTAAATTTATTACAAAACCACAAACAAGGAATTTAAATATTTTACAAGAACACTCAATTGCGGAAAAAACTTGCCTTATCAAAGATAAACAAGCAACTCGAATATTTAAAAGGAGATTTAGAATTTAAAAGAATGGAGCAAAATCTTTTGTAATCACGCCTCCCAAATTATCCATAAAAGAAAAACGACAAGGTATTGCCGAACCATCAGAACCAAAACCTGAATCATAACCCCACTCCAGTTCAAGGAAATCCTCCAAAGCCAGTAGCCTAAACTAGCTGCTAAAGTATTATCATTACTAAGCCAAATTTCTCCAAAATTTGTTAAAATGGTTAAATCAATCCACGAACCCAAAAAGGAAACCCCATCTTCTTCACAAAAGTCAAAAGCCAAATAAAACACATTATCATTACCAGCACCTAAAACCTTGGCTGACATAGCTGATGATAGATCATCAAAATCCATTGAGGTGAGAGGAAATTCATCACAAATAAACAACATTTCTAGTAAAGTAGTTATTACACCACCAAATACATCTACCTCTCAAAGTCCAAATCCAAAATCACAATTTATTATGAAAAATCAATTCCGAAACTTGATGGCAGTTGAAGACGGGTTTTATCATGAAGATCCAAAATTTTTGCAAAAAATATTTTCCCAGAAGGATAGTTTTACAAACCTCATTACCTGAGCAAACCCTATGCTTATTATGAGAAAATTTTGTTAGAAAACAAATCAGTCACTTTTAAACATTTTACCAAACCTAATAATTCCAATGACATTATCCATTCTATAGCTACAATTCTTAGGGTTATATCACCTTCCAATGGAAACCAACTCCTCACACTCTATTAAAATTCCAATCTTGTTAACCACAAGATTACCATCTCTTTCTACCTTCACATATTGGGATTACCAACAGGCATGGTGCAATGCATTCTATCGTCAAAATAAAGATAATAATCACTCCTGATTTTTTTTATTTTAAAACAGATTTTTCAGTTGAACAATTATCCTATCGGTTTGTTCATTGGTGGCAACATTTTGGTCCAGTCATTAAGATATTACCTCCAATAAAAAATAGCTTTGAAAATTTTCCACAAGCATTTTGTTCCAATCAGTCATGAATCAAAATTCTCAACATTCATGCATTTCTACATTTACTTCAGAGTTGGTTAGCATAGGAATTTGATTACCATTGACCCACTTATCACTCTCATATCCCATATCTTATCAGAAAATACAAAACAAATGGTGGGATAATTTCAAATTCATCGATCAAGTTTCTAAACAGTCAGTCTTAAACTAGCTAAACAAAAGAAATAACACTACATCACCAATTGATCAGAGAATTGCCCAATTCCTTCAACGAAAATCTTTGGCCACATCCCAACTCACAACAATACAATCACCAAAACAATTAGTCTCGTGCTTGAGCAAATCATTTCAGAATTGAATTCACAGAGTGACTCTGCAAAAGCCATCATAGTGGAGACGCCAACGAAGATGACTGCTATGGCATTAATCCGTCAGAAGATGACGAAGACCATGAAGAATAATAATCATCACTCTTCAGAATTATTTGGAAGCATACTCATCAGCCTTTGAAGACACCATGTCACATGTCAGCAAGGGTCATTTCAATCATATGAGAAAAGAGAAAAAGCAAAAAAAAAAAAATATATCAAAGAGTCATGATTAATTGGGCAGAAAAATTTGAGCCCAAACCTTCTATAAAAGGGGGCTACATCCAAGAGGGGGGGCAGGCCTTCAGATTCCCCCATTTTGCAATCTTTCCTTGTAATCTTCTCACCTTTCTATCACTTGTAGCCATCCTCTATCACTTGTATCTTTTCATCACCTCTTATAATCTTTCTATTGCCTCAGGCGCCTTATCATTTTGTCACTTCCCTTATTATATTAAGATTACCAACTAAAACGTAGTTGGTTTAGTCATTCTTCTTTTCTAATTTCATTTTATTATTAGTGGAATCGTCCTTGAGCGTGGATTACCGCCCTTAGAAAAGGTCACATTATACTTCTATTAAGTTGCTCATGCCCACCCCACTTGAGCGTAGTTTACTACTGTTACTATCCTTGTGGATGGTTTTAATTAAGCAATTTATTTATCGTTTTGTGACACAATTATTTACATGTCAATTTAGACCACACTTGAAAGACGTTTACCTCGATTAAAGGAGGTTCGCCCTTCTTGTGGATGGTGCTTTTCTTCTGTGTTATTCTGTCGCTCATTTTGTATATCACGTTTGCTATTTTATTATCTTAACGAAAGAGATCTTATTTAATCACAAATCAATTTAATATTAATTGTTAATAGAAATATAATCTTTTGCATACATTAATAATCTTCTTATATTGTATGGTTATTTATAATTCAAGGATATAATTTGAAGTATGTGTTTACTAAATTTAATTTGCTTATACTATATATGTACAGACATAAGTAGATCACGAGATTACCAAATCATGAGATTACAGGATTACCAAATCATTAGATTACTTGTAGAAAACTAAAGCAGCACATGCAAAAGTCTGGCCAACACCGGATGCCCAAAGCTAAAAACTTCAGCAACATCAAATCAAAAGATAACTTTTATTGTAGCACTTTCCTTATTCATCACTATAGCACTTTCATTGTAGCTCTTTTTGTTCTATAAATAGCTAGCTTTGCACCTTTGAAATGGGGCTTTTTCTCCTCATGCACACATTTCTCTTCTCATTCCAAACCTCTCCAGACCATATGCTCAACTTCTTCTCTTCTTTCTAAGCCAAACCTTTGTACCCTAATCATAGCATAAGTTTCTTGGATCACATTTACTTTAAAGTTTTCTTGTAAGGAAGTTGTCGCAACCTAAAAATGGATTTCCCAATCTTAGGTTAATAGATTAACAGACTAATTAATTAAATTAACTAACCTAGTTCGAGCTCTTCCAAGCTCTACTAAATCGCAACTTAGGTTTAATGTTTAACATGCAAAGATTTTTAACTTGGAGTCGCTACTAATCATTTAAGGTAGGTTGATTAGGAAACTAAATAAAATAGTGAGAGTACTATTTTATTCCTGCGAACCAGAGATAATGAGCCCAAGAACTTGATTACGCTAGATTACTCTAACGCCCTTTTGGTACCTTTTTATTTCATGAAAAAAGTTTGATCGGGCAAGTTTGATTAAATCTTAACCTAAGTCACTAACAAAGGTTATCAAACGGGAGCTCAAATAATGAATTAAACACTTAGCACTAAAGACAATTAGCAGAAGCATGCGCCAGACAATCTTCTCTCTTTTTGGTTTTCACTTTTTTAATGAAAATAAACCAAATGCAATGCACGAAATTATTCTAAATGCAATGGCATAAATAAATGCAATCTATCCTAAGAATGCATATGAATTTAATTAAACTACATGACCAACTCTATAGGACATGCAATAAAAATTACCAATCTTAGCATGCATTTCTATATGATGAATTAATTAATTAACCTAAACATGCAACTGAAAATGACATGAAAAATGTGACATGTAATACATGATGACATGGCAAAGATGATTTTTTTTATTTTTGGATTAATTATGGCCCTAAAATAAACTATGCCTTAAAAGATAGCTATCTCACATATTTTAGAGTTTAATTTGACCTAAACCCTAACCCATTAAAGATAAACTATTTTAGGCATAACTATCTATCTAAATGTGCATGGTCTAGTCTACAATGAAATCTAATCTAATTTATTCCAAAAAATCAATTAAACATGCTATCCTATCTATATGATTTTATCCTAGAATGCAATTTAATTAAATGTGTTAATTCTAATCTATATGCAGCATCATCTGTATGCAATATTTTTTAGAGATTTTCAACATGTATTCAGATATTGCAAAAGATAGCAATCCGATCAGTTCAATTCAATATAGAAAGTCAACCAATCATATATGTAAAGATAGCGATCCAATCAGATAAACTCAAATGTAGAAAATAAATCAACTTGAATTTTCGCAATTTCTTTCGAATTAATTTTCGATCTAAAGCACGATAGATCAACTCTAAAAATTCGAAATACCCGCTATGGAAATAATTCTATCTAAAGCCTTATAGATAGAATTAAATCCACATGTGCGGTTGCGAATTAGGAAAGATTTTCCTAATTGATCACCTGTATCTCAAAAGATTCCGTTAGATGAACAATATAGTTCCAAATAGGTAATCAAATATTCAAATCGCTAAAGATAAGAAATTTACTTAATTTGCGGACC
>JAGVVM010020269.1:0-15137 GCA_019149425.1 Psidium friedrichsthalianum
GGGTACCTTTTTATTTCATGAAAAACATTTGATCGGGCAGGTTTGATTAAATCTTAAGCTAAGTCACTAACAAAAGTTATCAAACGGGAGCTCAAACAATTGAATTAAATACTCAGCACTCAAGACCATTAGCAAGGAGCATGCGCCAGACAATCTTCTGTCTTTTTGGTTTTTACTTTTTTAATGAAAAATAAACCAAATGTAATGCATGAAATTATTCTAAATGCAATGACATAAATAAATGCAATCTATCCTAAGAATGCATATGAATTTTATTAAACTACATTACTAACTCTATATGTCATGCAACTAAAATTAAATCAATCCTTGCATGCAATCTACATGATGAATTAATTAATTAACCTAAACATGTGACTCTAAATGACATGGCGAATATGATTCTTATTTTTTTTTTTGGACTTAATTATGACCCTAAAATAAACTATGCCTGAAAAGATAGTTATCTTACACATTTTAGGATTTTAGGATTTAAATTGACTTAAACCCTAACTCATTAAAGATAAACTATTTTAGACATAATTATCTATCTAAACATGCATATTCTAACCTAGAATGAAATCTAATCTAGTTTATTAAGAAATCAATTAAACATGCAATCCTATCTATATGACTTTATCCTAGAATGCAACTATATGATTTTATCCTAGAATGCAATTTAATTTAAACATGTCAATTCTAATCTACATGTAGCAATTATCTATATGCAATATTTTTTAGAGATTTTCAACATGCATTTAGATATTGAAAAAGATAGCAATTTGATCAGTTCAATTCAAATGTGGAAAGTCAACCAATCAGATATGCAAAGATAGCGATCCAATCAAATAATCTCAAATGTAGAAAATAAATCACCTTGAATATTTCGCAATTTGTTTCGAATTAAGTTTCGATCTAAAACCTGATAGATCAACCCTAAAAATTGAAAATACCTGCTATGGAAATAATTCTATCTAAAGCCTTATAGATAGAATTAAATCCACATGTGCGGTTGCGAATTAAGAAAATATTTCCTAATTGATCACCTATATCTCAAAAGATTCCGTTAGATAACGATGTAGCTCCAAATAGGTAATCAAATATTCAAATTGCTAAAGATATGAAATTTACCTAATCTTGATTATCAACTTTCCAAATTCAAATCCGGTATTGGCTCGGATCTTGGACAGTGAACTCGATGACTGGTGGTGAAAGAGCTATGGCAAAGCCAAAACAACAACGATGATGGATCTCCTCAGGAGTGAATTTATTGGACTTCGCACCCAAAGACAAGATTAGCACAATGGGTATTACAGACATAATATTCCACCAATATGAAAAGAGACTACCAAGACTAGGGAATAGAGAATTCCAGTAATAAAACACCATAAGGCACGATGAAAGACCCTCCACAAATCTACAAGATCACTACAAGACTCGACTGAGATCTTGTTGACTTCGAATTGAAGTTTGTTGGATCACGTCTCGTTTGAACAGTACGTCTTCGTGGGATTTCGGGACAGCGGGGGCTGAGTAGGCTTGAAAAAAGCGACGTCTTCTCTACTCAGTTATGAACGGGAAGCAACTTTACTAAGCACCATGATGTCGATGGTTGGCGCACCAGATCGTTGGAGGCGTCGATGCTATGGCGATTCGCAGTCGCGGAGGCAGGGCCGCGGGACAACGATGGGGGCTGGTTTGACGAGGAAGCATCATCGTTGCTGGGGTTGGAAGTGCTCACAGAGCATGTCGGCCTTTCTGTGACAGTGCCACGTGCCAGCAAGTCATTGAATGTGTTGGATGTAATTGATCTGGACCAATGAGTAGGCTCCGGGACGGCTGAGCTCGTTGAGATTCTCCTATCTCCGGACGTCCTCCTTTTGCCATTTATTTATTTTTTTAGCAAGCAAATCTGTTCGCAAAACCTAAATCGCCGATTTACTTTATAAATTTGAACCAAATTGAATCGACTCGATCTTGCTTGCGGATCATGGAGGCTACTGGCCACGGTCTCAATGGGTTCTATTGGCACATGGTATTATTGTGATGGGTTCTGTTGGAACATGGTATTATTGTGTGCCGCACAAGCGAGCAATCACAACCCACATAGTGGGAATAACTGCCAAGGCAGTTACTCTTTGAAATACGAGAAAAACTCTGACTCTGATTCTTAACTCTCCCAAAAACATACGGACAACCAGACTCTCTCTCGAACTCGAGAATTCTTGGACAATTAATTCTCGCAAGGTCGTCGTCGAAGGCTCTTAATCTATGGACAACAGGTACGTTCACGCGCTCTGATCGGTGATACAAGTTCGTGATCCTTAGACATGTTTTTCGCACGTTTTTTCCGCACTTTTGTTATTTTGATTAGGAATACGTTTCCATCAGGTTCGCGGTAGTTGGCCACGTAGTGCTCGTCAATGGTGCTTCACGGACACAACGAAAGAAAGCACAAAAGTGCAAAAACGAAGAGACCTTCGTATATATCCCCTGCACGTACATGTTAGGTATGCATGAGGGTGAGAAAAGTCAAAATGATGATCTGCAAAATTCATGAGCCCATCCGTGAGTGACCACGAGGAATAAAGAAAAACGAGAAAAAAATTAAGTCTTGATCTCCCTCTCAGACCAGCATGTTTTTTTATGTGTCTCCCTCTGGATGTTGTCTTCTTATCTCTTGTGGACTTCTTTTTTGGATCCTTCTCACCTGTATATTGCAGACAACAATGAAGGTGAGGCATGGATGGCTATGAACCACAATGGTGACTGAGAAACTTCCTTCAGGACTTTTTCAATCATGCTCTCTTTCGTGATCTGGTTTTTTGTTTATCTCCATGAATCGGCCTCACGAACTCTCTCTCACGATGGCCATATGTTCTGATTGTGTGGCCCTCTCTGTCAGATCCATGCCCTGCGGTTTACTCCACGCATAATATATAACAATGACCCTGCAGGAAGGAACAACCATGGACTAGATGAGTACAACAATTGCTAATCATGGAGATAACCAAGAATTCCTAGAAAGGTCATCACTTTGGAGACACCATCGGAGACTGATTGCCTGAAGATGAGGACTTGATGATGAGGGAGACACTAGTGGTCAAACTTGAGGTGAGGCTTCAACGCCTGCAAGTCAAATCCATGGCCGTGGGGGATAATTCTCCTCCCCTCTCTCGATTCTCTCTAAAAAATTCCCCACCGCCCCCCCCCCCCCCCCCCCCCCCCATTTTCCTCCTCTCCTCTTCTGTGGATGCTTTTTTATAGATCAAGTCTCCTACATATCGCTTCTAATGGACATATACGCTATCTTTCTAGATTTTTCGCTGATTTCCTCCCGTGATTGCCTCCTTTTTGCTACGATTCAAGGCTGAATATATCGCCAAATGTGCATCACGATTCTGTTAGTGCGCAATCTCCCTTTATTATTTTTCTTATTTTGGCTGCAAATGTGGAGGTGTAAAGATCTTAACCAGCTAACCCAAATATATTCGAAACCGAATCCTCTTCTCCAATCCCGTTGAATTGATAATCTCTTATCTTAAGGGTTCATCCATGAAGTGAGGTTTTGGGTTAAATTCCTTTTTCCACGTGCTTAGTCCAATTAGCCTCGGAGCACTAAAAAAATCCACCTGTCGTCGGTCCGAATTAATGCGAAATGTAATGTATGAATACCGAAATTAGAACTACTCTAAATGCAAATTATATGGAAATGATTTAAATATTTTTTGTTAGAGACTAAAGTTAGTCCCTAATTTTTTTTTATGTAAAAGTTAATAATTAAGAAGGGGTAGTCAAAATTTAGGTGTCAACAGTTGCCACCGCCGCCCACCGCCGCTTGTGACCACTGTCGCCCACCACTGCTTGTGACCACTGTTGCCCATCGCCGCCTTTGACCACTGTCGCCCACCGCTCCCCGCCGCCAACTGCCGACCCCCGCCCACCGCAATCCTCCGCCAACTACCGCCCATCGTAGCCAACAACCACCGCCACCTGTAGCTAATCGCCAATCATCAGCTGCCATCGACCGTCAATGGCCGCCACTGCCAACCTCTACTACCACCATGGTGGTCCCTCGCCAACAGCCACCAACCACCGCCGCTAACTGACGACCGCTACCCCCCCTCGCTTGCCACCAACTGTCGACCACCACCCCCCAACCCCCCCCCCCCCCCCCCCAAACACTACCAAGTCACCGCCTCTAGCCGCCAGAATAAAAGATAAATAATAATTTTTATTTTAAAAAAATAAATAATATTTTTTAATAATAAAATTATTTTAAAGAAATTTTAAAAAATTTAAAAATGAAGTAGAAATTTTCGATCGTTGATAATAATTATTCATAGAAAATTTGTGTTAATAATATTTCAGAAGTGAAAATTTTCAACCACTATCAGATGAATTTTTCTAATCAAAAGTCAACGTTTAGAGCAAAAGTAGAAAAGTGAACTTTTACTTCTGAATAAAAGTAGAAAAATTAACTTCTGATCAGAAATTAATTTCTGAAGCAGAAGTGTTGCCATGCTCGCCTTCGAACACCCAAAAAATCATGAAAGTCGGTAAATTTGAAATTCCTACAACAGGGCATTGCCGTGTGAAGATTTTCTTGTCCATTGTTGGGGACCAACCCCACACCACACTTGCTCGATCACTCGATATTGTATGGTGCTCTAGCTTTGGCTCTGGTCTAGACATCTCTAGCTTTGGCTTTGCGTTCACGTCATCCATTTCTGGCCAAAATTAGTCGGGTAGACTCAATTAGTAAAACATGAAAGAGTTTTAAGACTGAATTTGTAAAATTAAAAAGTTTATGATTAAATTGATAAAAATATAATAAATTTAAATATTTTTTGAACAGTTTTCTTCTTCATAAATGGTTCATGAACGCATGGAATACAATCGGTCAAGAAAGGGTGCTGGATCAGGCTTCTCTCGAGTGAGACTGGCTGTCCGAAAACGATTGATGCAGTGGACTTTGACTAGAACTCCAGGTTCAACAATTATAGAAAGATGGCCAGAGGGCTTCCTCTGGATGCTCCTTTCTTTCTTGGCGAGTCTTCTTTCTTTCTTTATTTATTTCAAGGGTGAAAAGGGCGATTAACGTAGAGACTAACGACCTGACCGACCGATTCCACGTGGCCCGAATGATACAATGATTACCCTAAGGCTTTGTTTATTTCGTAAAAAGTAAACAATTTAAAAAATATTTTCCTAAAAGTAATCGCTTCGATCGCTTGAAATAATTTGCTAACATAGTCAACGATTTATGTCCAAACATTACAGTGAACGATGAAAATATTTAATGTTCATTCATTTTTATTAGCCATATAAATGATCATTTTTAGAAAAATAATTTTTAAATAATTCGTTTTTCACGAAACAAACCAAGCCTAAGAATCAAGCCGGTAATCGCACGATATGATCATTGGGGGTGAATGTTAACTCATGCACCCAAAAGATCACAAAAGTCAGCGAGTTTGAAATTCGTGGAGCTGGGAAACGCCGTGTGGGGATCTTCTTGTCCACTGCTGGGGACCTAAACCCAGAGACACCATTGACTTCGATATTATTATATAGGGTTCTCTGGCTTTGACTCTAGACATCTCTGCAGTTACCCAAAGATTCGAGGAAGGACCTGAAATGGCTCACCAGTCCGTTGCTCTTGTCATCGTCTTCTGCATCCTCCTTGGCTCCCACCGCCTTCCCTCGAGGTCATCGGCTGCTCGAATCCTCGCAGGTGATTACATTTACTTATCTTTTAATTACTTCATATCGTGCTCTCTATTCTTCATCCAAATAGAGAACGGATCAAACTCGCGTCATCTATTCCTACGCTAAATAGTGCATGTCAAACCCTTCCCCCCCCCCCCCCCACCCTCTTCTTTTTCTTTTTTTTTTCTTCTTTTTTGCAGATGATGGTCATGGCAAAATCGGGGTGGGTGGGAGCACGCCGAAGCGAGATGGCTCGTGGAACGGGAATAGCTCCCCTTCAGGCGACATCCAGTTGTCTCCGCCAACCACAGTCGTCTATATTACCACGTCTCCGCCCACGGTACAGTACGTGACTGCGAAAGGGGGCCAACGAAACACGTCTCCGCCCACGGCACAGTACGTGACTGCGAAAGGGGGCCAACCAAGCACGTCCCGAAGACCGTCACGGCCGACCCAACGATGCTAATGTTACTAAAAGTGACCAAAGTTCTGGACAGCGTCCCTGATGGTCATCTCTTGGCCTTTTGGTAATCTGGTCCCTTCACAAAGCAGTAAGCACGGAGGAGGAAGAGAAGATTGTCTTTCCCCTCTATTTAATCGTTTTACTTAGTATTATTGGTCAACGATGTATTTCTTCGAATAGTGGAATAATCTCAATAATCTCATCTATTGCATACTCGTACTTTTGTTGTAACATTCATACACGATGGATAATCTCATTTAATGTAATGAGTCATATCGTTAAATTGTTCTTTGCCATTTCCTTTTGAGATCCATGTTGACCTCAGCCCTACATTGTCGAGAAGTTCAAACTTCTAGACTTGTCTTCACCTCGAGCCGCCATTACCAGTTTATTTGCAAGTTGCGCGGTGGCTTTGATTAAAAGCTATCCGTTGGACAATTTTCAGAGGATCACTCTCCAATCATCCCTTGAACTAGATTGTATAAAGAAGATTAAGTAGCCGTTAAGAGATAAGATTAGAATCGCCATAGATTCAGTCGCCATATAATGTGAATCTAAGAGAGAAGTAGAGTTCTTCATTTATGGAAAACAGCTTGTCTATTCTAAGAGAAATCCAAGCCAAATCACTAACCATTGTAAAAATGATTTGCATTTGAATCTGAACATCGCAACTGAAGTTGAGTCTAATACTGTTTAGAAGCAAATTTCTCAGTCTGATGACTTTCTGAATCCGAGTCTAAATACTCTTCTTAGCACCAATAACACGCTGCTAATATTCAAGCATCTATCTTCTAGTCCTTTCGAGCATATTGATAATTGCGGCTCTATCTCATTGCTCATTTATCCAAGGTCCCTCCAAGCTTATGGAACACCTCTTTTAGACTTGTTCATATTCTACTCAAGTACATCTAGCTTGTAGACACATTTACGCCCAATACCTTGTTCACCATTGATAAATAACTCAAAACCTTAAAGCGTTATGTTAAGACACCACCTACATAATGGCTTGTGCATCTTTCACGGGTTCTACTCAACAAATAAACGCATTTATAGCCTTTGATAATTTTTTCATCTTCAGAATATCATAAGGAATTTTCCCTAACAAAAGTGAGGCATATATTCAATCAAAGTATGACTTCGTTGCAAATAGTTTTGTCCTTTGTGGACCCTGGATAGGGTGTTGGGAGCTAGGCAACGATACCAAAGTCCTAGCCCAGCCACCAGCGTTGGTATCTTGAGCCCAATCTCTGTGGGATCCAAGCCTGGGACCAAAGATTCGAACCAGGCCTCTTTGTCTTGGGCTTGGCCTTGATGGACCGAGTCTCGGGCTCTGGCCCCAAATCCACTGCCAAGGGCTCGGGAATAATCATTGGGGTTCATGTGCCAAATGCAGAGTTTATGGACCAAGTGTTGATGTCTTATCATATTTCGAAGAAAGATTTTCGACTTTTCAAGAGAAAATCATTTTCCTGAAATTTAAGTATAAATTTTTTGTTGACTTGTTTTCTGCACGATTCAAACACCGAAAAACGAGGTAATGTTGTCCGCGAAATAAACAGAACCTCAGTGTTTTTTTTTTTTTTGGGTGGGGCCAAGTTAGGAAACAAAATGTAATTTACTAAATGGGTCTATTTTACGACTTGCCTTCCTCCCAAAGCCGTCGCCCACCCTCTCTTCTGCAACAACTCTCTAAGGGTTCTCTCTCTCCCCTTCCCCTCTCCCTCTCCCTCTCCCTCTCCCTCTCCTTCTCTTCTTTTGCTTTCTCTTTATATCCTTGTCTTGTTTAAGAATATCGTGAATGACCCCATCGACTTCTTCCATTTGAAATTTTTTTTCGATGAGCTCAGAAGTTCAAAACGCTTGCGCCCTAATGGATTTACTTGCTTGCTCCAACTTTAGTGCTTGCTCCATATAGTTGATTGCGGCTCCTCTGCTGCTTCAGTAGTCAGCTTATTTAAAAATAAATTTGTGATCAACTTGCATCTCTTTTGCAAGTCTTCTCTCTCGATTTAGGGCTCGATTTAGATTTGAGGGCTCTTATGTTCTGATCTAGAAATGGATCTGAAATTTAAAAGGTGTTTTCTATATTTCAACTAGTTGGGATTTGTTGACAACTAATTTTTTCGGTCCCGACTAAGTTAATTTATTTTTTCCTTAAGGCTTAGAATAGGGAAATGATAAATTAGATGTGCCTATTTCTCGTTTTATTTGCCAATTTGGAAAATTTTAAATTAAATTTAGTTTTATTGAAAAGGAAAGAAAAAAAAAAAAGAGAGAGTATAAAACAAAAAGAATTGAATTGGAAAAAAAAAGGGGGGGGGGGGGGGGGGGGGGGGGGGGGTTTTTTCGATCGGGCGGGGTCAGCCCAGGCCGAGCGGGCAACCCGGCCCGCGCCCGCTCACCCTCAGCGGAGTAGGCCTGCGCTAAGCTGGCGCACTCCCCCCTCTCTTATTTAGCAGCCCAGCAGCTCCTTTCACCAGCAGCAGCCCACGTCTTCTTTTCCCAGCCTAACTCGTCGTTTCCCCAGCCATAGCCCAAGTCTTCTTTTCCCAACCGCAGCCCACCTTCTCTTTCCAGCCAAGCCTGCGCCTGCAGCTGCTCCTCCTTCCTCGCGCCTGGAACAGAACGGAGACACAAGAGGACAACGCCACCTGGAGAGAGAGAGAGAGAGAGGAGGACGGCTGCAAAGGGAATGTGCAGAGCAAGTAGGCCTGTGATGTGCTGCCGAGAGAGATCGAAGAGGCTGGAGCAGAGCAGAGAAATTTCGGCTACCATAAAGGATAATAATTCGGCTATCGCAGGGGAATGATTTTTATTTAAAAAAAAAAAAGAGCAAGTTGAAGCTGAGGTGGGCGCTTCTTAGGCTGCGTATAGTAACGATTCTGATCCCAAAAACTGATTCTAATTAAATGACTTTTCTGATTCTGTTCCTGGATGAGTTTGAAGAACCAGAAACGCGTTTGATAACTGCACAAAATTTATATTTGAAAAACTGTTTTTCTTTCTAATTTTTTTCATTTAAGTCAAATAACTATGTAGTTACTTTGTAAAATTCATCCTAAATGAAGGCTAATTCCAATGCACACTAAAATAATTTAAAATACAATTATTTTTTTAGCATGTCATAAATGAAACACAAATTTTAATGCATGATGTTTGAAGTTCGATTGAAGCATGGGACACGTTCCATATTAAGGACTCATTTTTTCTTTAAATGTTGTGTTTTCCAAATACATACAAAACATAACAGCCAAAATAACAATTATTCACTGAAACAAAAAACCAAATTATCCTCCTTGATACGAAGTACGAGTCCTTCACTATCATTTTGCAACTTTTGTCCTAAATCTAAGTGGGTGTTTGCTCCAGCTCCACGTGCAGATGGTCACATTTTGTGACACACGGCTATGAGTATATATGTCACCATCTGCATGTTAGATCCCCTCATCTTCAGCAAACATTTTTTTGTAGAAGAGTGAAATCTAGGAAATTTAGGCCTCAATTTATGAAAATGAGGTCAAACTAGCACAATCTAAGCTTTTCTATTTTTAGGAAATTTCTAAATTTTTTTGTGATTTTTAAAAAAAATTTCAATTTTTTTCAAAATTTTTTATTTTTATTTTTATTAGGTTGAGAGAAAAGTGACAAAAAAAACTGAAAGGGTAAAGTGAAAGATGTGATATTTCATTATGTTTTCTGATTGTCAAAAGTGATTCTCTTTTTCAGAATCAACTTTTTTTTTGTTCTGGATTTTACTCTAAAACTGATTCTGATTCTCTAAAACTGATTCTATGAACAGAATCAGAATCAGAATTATTTGGGTTACCAAATATGATTCTCATTCTTTACTGTTCCAGGAAACAGAATCAGAGAATGAGAATGGTTACTATACGCAGTCTTAGAGGCTCGGGTGGACGGCACAGAGGAGTGTAAGGGATGAGAAGCAGAAACCGTTTCGAGGGCTGGCTTGGCAGGGAACTCTCTTGGCCCAAAAAAAAAAAAGAAAGAAAGAAAAAGAGAGAATAGGGCCACGAGGGTGGAGGACCGGAAAAACTGAAAGTCCAGATCGTGCTGGTGAACGAGGAGCCTCCTTGTCATTTGCCGCTGCTCATAGAATCACGGTTGTCAACAGGTGAGTGGTCTTCTCGTGAGCTTACTACTCCATTTTCACGTGGCTAGGTTCGCCGGGCCGGGACCTTTGGTTTCCTCGGTCCAGCTAGCTCGAGCTTGAGTTGGATTGATAGTTTAAACAGCATAGAATTTACTTGCGCATGATATTGTGTGGTTTCCCCGCTCATATTCCATTCTCGTCCCGTTTGTGTCTCGAGTGATACGGACAGACCGGCGATGGGTGGTCTGGGTCGGTCAATAGGGTCTTGCATATAGCTCAGTTCGCCTTGCCCGTTCGGCCTCTATGCTTAGATATTTCCCAAGCCACTTGATGCATCGCGAACCACGTGTCGCCTAGTTTCATTGGATCGAATACTTTTTCCTTTGTAACTCGCACATGAAAGATTTTTGGTCTCGAATTCAGCTGTGTAATCCATTGGGCGCCCCGGGCTAATGCCCAGTTTTGCATAAAATGTCAAACCGGCCTTTTCTGGGTGGATTTTCGTCGTGATTTCGAGTGATTATTTGACCTGTAACCTATTTTTGATTGGTTGGTTAGTGCCTTTGCTTATTTAAATACTTAATTGTTTAAATATAGCTCCGTGTTTCATGAATTGCCTACTAGTTGCTTTCCTAGAATTAGGATGAGGATTAAATAGGTAATTGCATGAAAATGGCATAAAAATATTATGCATGACCGTCTAGCACCGATTGGATATCTCTTATGCTTTGAATGATAATCAAAATGTATTGTCATCTTATGAAACATTGACTGGTTAGGTACCAAAAGAGCGTTAATTAACTATTAACATAAATAAGTTCCCGAATCTAGATACTCTGGTTGTGCAGGAAGCGAGATAACACCCATGTGTCTCGATTGGTTTCTAGCTTACTCTCATAGGCTAGCCTAGCGGCGACTCCTAGTAATGATTTAGACTGCTAATAATTATGCAAATGAAATTCAATGTCACGCGAGGTAAGACTTGGAGAAACCACGCCTAGACTGATAAGCAAAACCTCTAAACTCACTTGACCCTCGTGGGAGGGAAAAAGCAGGTCACGACAAGGTTGTTGTCTTTCACCTATTAACGATGATGGTGCTAAGGATGCTGAATCTAGACGCGCATCGCCTTTTTAAAAAAACCCTATCTACTGGAGAGGGAAACCTCGGCTTGTGCTCATCAATGATGTAATATAAGATTCGGTGATTGATCGCCGATTGTATTTCAATGTTATGAAAAAAGTTTTTACAAGATGGATCAAGTGATTTATCTTTCGGATTTATTTGCTTTATTTGATTTTCATCTTTATCTTAATGAAGAAAAATGGGTTTGGACCTGGCCAAAAAAATGAAAATTTTCCTTGTAACAAAAACGAAAAATCCTCATATAAAGAGAAAGATACTTGAATCTGTACGACGTTCAGAATCGAATCGACCAACGGAAAAAAAAAACACAATGACAGTGATATACAGTAAAACAATGCTCGAAATACAAATAGGAACACCGTTCAAATATCCATGTCACTTAGGGTATGCATGACAACACTTTGGAGTAGAATTTCTGCTCCTGTTGACACCATAAAATTGCTGCCCAAATCGGTGTCTCGGAGATGACATGTACGAAAAGGAGTACGTCAATAAATCCCTAAGTACGGTGAGAAGGAAACGTTACATCAAAGGACGAACCCACGTTTTCCATTCGGGATGTAAGTATCATTCGGGAGAACTGGAGGGTAGGATCCCGAAGTAAGGGCAAGAAGAAAATGTCTTAACAGAATAACAAGCCGATGCATTGTTATCCGAGACGTACGCAGCATTCGGGAAGGTTAAGGGGTATTCCCGAATGAAAGGAACGCTATACTTGAGTTCGGCATATCGCACAGCCCGAAAGTTTCATGCCGAAGGTCGGGAAGTGCAAAGCAAACGCATGGGCGCGAACAGGTTTTTCGGAGTAAAGGGAGAATATTCAAAAATGGGAAGTTACTGAAACGGTTATGAGCCACAAAGAGCATGAGTTCCATTTTTTCATGAATCAGTTTTGAGGATCGTGGAGGACAAGCGATAGTGCCGAAATTGAATGTTGAAATTAAAGAATAACTGCTCGAGCGGTTACGAGCACAAGAAGAATAAGTATCTGGAAAAAGGGAGAAGGAAAGAGGAGAAAAAAACAATCATCCAGAAAAAATACTCTGTTTTCACTTGACGTTTTGTTGCTTTCGTTGTTGTGCGCAGCTAGTTTTAACTTTCCTCGCAACTTTCATTACCTGTAGTTTCAGATTCCAGTAATCTACTTACCAATTTCCGCAAGTAGGAGTATTGTAGCCGTAAACATCCGAATTTCCATCCGCTTTCATTAGTCACTATCCCATTCACGCAGTTCGTCCATTTTCTCATTCAGAACAGAGCCGCAGACCCCTTTTAAATAAAACCGAAGTACGAATTTCGGTGAAAGATATTCCCGATCACAGATCGCGCGAACATCTTTTTGGCACGCCTGGTGGACCGAGTGGTGAGTTTTTGAGAAAATGGTGAGAACAAGGAATCAACTGGATGGTCAGAATGACAATACAAACAATCCAGGTGATGGTAATCAGTCGGAGCATTCGGCAGCCAACGTGGTAGGTGGAACTAATGTTGACATCCCACGGCAGTTGACGGATGATCAAGCTCGTGTACTAGCACCAGATGCCACTCTGGTAGCCACAATGAAGCGAATGTTTGAAGAACAGCAGAATGAATTGACTAACCATATGATCCGCCATGTCACTGATGTCATCAAGCCGATGGTGGTCAATGCGATAAATGATGTCATATTGCGACCGGGTTCTTCATCTCAGGGACATCCTTTTCAGGCAAACGCCTCTAGGCTATGCCTTGTCCCCCAATGTATGGCCCACCTATTGCTGGTCAAGGAAGCGCAGGATTTCCTTTTCAATCTTCTCCAGTTAGGATCATACCAAGGCCAGAAAATCCAACTCAAGTGAATCTAGTAATGGAGTAAGTGGGTATACCTTCCCACAAGGTGGTCCAGCCGAAGGAGCAGCACCCAACCCAAATGTCCAGAATATACATCCGATGCCGAATGTACCCAATCTGGAGCCATGAGGCCTTTGGGAATTCAGCGTATCCGTATGGTGTTGGGAATCAGCCTTATAGACCAGCACCACCGGTTAACCTTAATCCAGAGAATCAAGGAGCTGATAGGCCTATACCGGTTGAACCTAGGGGCAAGAGGCATGGGCTGGCCAGCAGAACGGGAGACCATGGAATCCCGATCGAGTAGCAGAGTTAGTGCTCCAACAGTTGGGGGTAGACAGGGGTATGCCGAGGCCAGTGTATAGGAAGCCACATCCTGACTGGGTGGATAACATCCCTTATCCGAGGGGATTTAAAACGCCAGACTTTGCTGTTTTACTGGTGAAGAAGACCAGTCAACGGTGGAGCACATAGGGCGATTCTTAGCACAGTGTGGAGAAGCAGGCACAAATGAATACTTGAGGCTCAAGTTATTTCCCTTGTCATTGTCTAAGACAGCATTTACTTGGTACACCAATTATCAGCAAACTCGATCCAGACATGGACTGAAATGGAAAGGCAGTTCCATTCTCAATTTTATCGATCAGTACCCGAAGTGTCAGTAGCCGATTTAGCGAGAATGCACCAGTATGGTGGTGAAACTGCAGATCAGTTCATTGCTCGGTTTAAGAAGTCAAGGAACCGATGCTTGACATCCCTCACGGAGAAAGAATTTACTGATCTTGCATTTAATGGATTGAAGTTTAATCTTCGGAGCGTTTTGAAGGCCAGACGTTTGATGATCTTTTTCAGTTAACGACCAGGGTCTCAAAGTACGAGCATCTCCTGAAGGAGAAAGATAAAAGGCCAATAAAGGAGAATAGACAGGCTCTGGTAGAGATCGGAAATCCCGAAGTAGACATCCCGATGGAAGAAGAAGAGGAAAAAGAGATAGCAGTGCAACAATGGTGTTAGACAAACCGTATATGTGCCCAGCTCTCAAACCAGCGAAGATGAAGGGACTTGCAATGGCAAAAGCAAAAGAATCAAATAATTATTCGTTTGACATTACAAGTTAGACGAAATATTTGATCTCTTGCTGAAAGACGGGAAGATCAATTGGCCGAAGGGCAGAAAATCCCGTCTAAGGAAGAGTTGTAGATAAGAGATATTGCAAATGGCACCATTCGGTTAGCCATAACACTGCAAACTGTATTGTCTTTAGAAAGACAATACAAGAAGCGATTCGGCAAGGCAAGATCAAGTTTGCTGAAGACAAAGGAAAAGCACCAATGGAAGTTGATGTAGATCCTTTCCCAAAGATGACTGGAATGGTGAATATTCGTACCCCATCGGTTATCAAACCGAAGGTGTATGCTTTCATTGTCACCAGGACATGAATCGTCAAGACCAATACTGGTCGGGATATCGGTTTGTTCGAGGAGCTAGAGGAAGATACCGATCAGGCTCTTTCATTCGGAGAAGTAGTAAACCCCAAAGAGAATGTATAAGTGATTTCATAAGTCGTCCAGTCCGCGAAGTTAGAGGAAGATACCGATCAGGTTCATTCATTCGGGGAAATAACAGATCCCGAGGAGGCTATGGAATGGTTCCACGCATCATTTAGCACGTGGGACTAGGGGAAGATACATAAATAGATTCTATCCCAGAAAGGAAAACCAGACACTGAGGGGGCCTGAAGCAATTATGCCAGGAAAAGCCAACTCAGACACAAAATCCTTGCCGTGAGCCGGAAAACAAACACAGATAAGTAAAGTCAGGTCCGAGATTGTAGTTCCAAATACTTCTTTTCAGGAGATATGTGAGGGATGGTCAATT
>JAGVVM010020270.1:0-55279 GCA_019149425.1 Psidium friedrichsthalianum
GGTGGGTCGGTGTAAAGATGGGCCAAATAGTTGGGGGGGGGACATAGATCAAGATTGTTGGCAGGCTGGATGAGACTGGGGCTGTGGATAGATGGATGACGACGAAGATAGATGATGAGTGATGGAAGGGAAGATGGGGATTCGGTGGGTTGGGTAGTGGGGGTGGGGGACGATGGCATCTCGTCCTGGTCAGCAGGACAAGCAGGGGGGGGGAACGGGGGGGAGAGGGGGGGGCGGGGGGGGGGGAGGTGGGGAGGGAGGGGGGAAAAAGAGAGAGGAAATTGCCATCGGGGTACCACTGGGGAGGGAGGGGGTGACCGCAACCAGTGGGGGGGGAGGGGGATCGATCGTTCGTTGACAGTGGGGGCACAGTACGGTGCATCGGGGAAGGGGTCGGATTGGCGCGGGGTACGTGGGGCACAATCATTATCCACAGGGGGAAGGGGGGGGGGGGAGGGGGGGGGGGGGGGGGGGGGGGGGAGCATGTATCGATGCATGGGGATGGGGCAGGGCGCGGGGGGATGGCGTTGTGATTATCAATATTTTGTCTCGAGGTGGCTTCGGCAGGAGGGGAGCGGCGGACAGGGGTGTGTGGAAACCTTGCCCAAGTTGAATAATTTTATCGGTTGGTGTTCATCTACGTAGCATAAAACTGAGAGAAACCCCATATAACCGTTTCGAGATGTGCAAACTGTTGGGATTCTCTGAAACGATTATATCATTATCCCATTCACAATTTTAAACATACACATTTCCAGTTGAGACAAACCGGTTGTCTAAAACATCAGACTGGCAATAAACTGATTCTCTGTTACATTCAACTCGTGCTCACCGTATCACGTAACTCATCAAATGTCGATATATTCCAAACTCAAACATAGCACATTGTCCACCTTCGTATCATATCCAAATTGATTTCGTACATTTGTACCTCCCCATTGTATAGTCGCAAAAGATGTAGACATTCTGCTAACAAATAATTTAAATTATTTTTCATGTAAAATTTTATAATTTTTTTTCTTTTCACATTAAGAAATGAAATTTTACTATCAATATAATAAATGAAATAAATATGGTCAACAAAAATAATTTACGAATTTAGAAATGAATGAGGACATAGATATCAACAATCAATTAATGACGAAATTCTAATTTTTCAGATTTTTCAAAATTTTCTTTGTCGAATGTTTCCTATTTTTTTAGACAATTTTATGATTTGGATCATCATTCTTAATTTTCTTAATTTTTATTTTTTTGTGATTTCATATTTTTTATTTTTTGATTATTTTTAATATTTTCAGGCTGATCAACTAGATTAAATAACGACGTCGCTTCCATTTTTCATATTATCTATTATTAATTATTTTTTCTTTTACAATATAATTTTTCCTTTTATTTTTTTCTCTTAGACGTTATTAATTCTCCAGATCGGGCCGGTTCTACCGAACTCACAAACTCGAAGAGCCGGCCCAAACCCACATGAGTTTGAACTGAAACTTTCACAATAGAGTTTTGTGCATTTTTTAAATTAGGATTATTTTTATTTCCATTTTCCCTAATTTTTTCTATTATATAGAAACTTCTTATTATTACAAAGAATCGTATTAATATATAATTCTAATAATCATATTTAATTAACCCTATAAAATTTAAAATATATGAAAAAAATACGAATTAATACGCATAAAATTTTTCCTCAGACATGTCTCGACATGCAAAATTAAGATATTTTACGAATAAATCGACAAAATTTTTTGAATATTTTTATTTTTAGATTTATTTTTTTCCAATTTCTTTTTCAATTTTTCTATTCTTTGGTATAACTTTTATTATTATAAATAATTTATATGGTCAAGGATTGTCCACGTTCGTTGCATTAGGCAATAAATTACAACGACTCATATTTAACCGAAGATCAAATCTATATTGTCCGATCAATTACCAGCTCCTACAGTACTAACGTTTTTCCATAAATTTTTTCGTTAAACATGTACATTCAGTTATTATTTCAATATCTTGAAAATAAATCCAATTAACCTCCAAATTTCAAAAATCATGATAAAATACGGGCTTAATACGCACAAAATCTTTCGTGACGCATACATCGGCATGCAAAAACAGAGATATGAATAGCACAAAAATATTATATTTTTTAGTGCAAAATAGATATATATGTAGACCAAAAATAAGATATTTTTCGGACTAAACAACATGTACACATCACAATATAACGGCGAAACAGTGTATGCACGTTACTAAAATATTCATGTTTTAACAAGAATATAACATTACCTTAACACAAATATCGTGCGTGTGTCGAGATTCTTAAGTTGAGGTACTTCCACTCTTCTTTTTCTCTGTCGTATAAAAAAAATTAAACATTACATGCAACGAAATAAAAAACGCAAATGCGCAAAGAAAACATACCATAAAATTAAATCTTACCTGATTCGATTGCCAGAAAATTTGAAAGGAATAAATTACTGCAAATATGGAGACGCTCGAAATTGACGACTAATTTTCAAAAATTTTCCCCTTTTTTTTTCTATCGCTTTTCTCTCGATTCTTTCTCAGCTTTCTCTCTATTTGCTCTCTATTCTCTCTCTTTGTCTTCGTAAAATGGCCAAAGAGTTTCTCTCCCTCTCCGACTTAATAGAACTGAAGGATTCACAAGTCTCATTTGCTTTTCAACTTTCACGTGAAGTTTTGAATCTATATTCTGAAACTTCACGTGAAGTTTCAGAAGTAAAAATTTCTGAAACTTCACGTGGCTTCTGAAACTTCACGTGAAGTTTCAGAAATTACTTCTGAAAAGATAGGCTTCCGCGTGAACTTTCCGAACTAGATTCTATAATTCAGCTAAAAATAAGGTAAAAATGTACATCGAAAAGAGTGTGCGAGATGAGAAAGGGGGGCCGTCTCTTGGATTGTTTTGAGACAATAAATAACTTATTAGTTTTTTTTTTTTGAGGCGCGAAGAAGGGAAGTCACCGGGGGGCCAGGTGGTTCGGGCGGGGGCGAGGGGAGTGAGCCGTCGCCCGGGGGGGGGGGGGGGGGGGGGGGGGGGGGGGGGGCGGGGGGGGGGGGCGGAACGGCTGCATTCGGCAGTTTAACTGCCGAACTGCATGCTGTTCGCAGTTGGGAGTGCCGAACGGGCCGCCGGTTCGCCACTCCAACTGCCGAACCGACCCAATCCCGCATTTTGTGGCGAAATAAAACCTAGAATTGGGTAAAAACATTAAATTTTTTAAACCTAATTTCTGAAAAAGCCCCGCCTACAATGAGGGAACGCTCAGGGACGATGCCAGGATCAAGCTTTCTGACGTCCTCACGGTAATTCTTTGAAAGCAAGCAGAGAGGTTGTGACTAACTTGAATGTGAAGAAACCTTGCTAGGTGTTCTACGACTGGTCTATCTATCACTTAGTATATAAGTTGGATTATCACTCTTATGGTTTTCTTGGGTGTTAAGGCCCTATCGGAATGAGCTTAAACCAGAGTTTTTTTCATTAACGTCGCCAAATTGTCAACTTGACATGAGGCATGAGACTGGCGTCGTTCTTTCGCAGGGTGCCACCGCGAAGCTGCCCACGGATAGAGTGGCGACCCGGGAGGACGCGGAGAGCGTGGTGAACGCGGAGCTGAGGAAGGGGGGCAGGACTGCAGCGCACCCAGGCGGGGTGGCGGCTTCGGTGGCTGCGGCCGTGGGACTCAATGAGAGCATCACCAATCCGTGAAGAACGTAGTAAAAAGCTCCTTTCCTCATCTGGTAGTGTCTAGATCAAGAGGTTTAACGTTGTGCGTGGGTCTATTTTTGTCGTTGCTGTTCCTCTTGGGGGTGAAGAGGTTGTTTGTGTAATGGACATGTACGTACTCAGTGCAGCTTTTCTCTTCGGTCGACGAACCAAGGAGAGATGTTTTTTTGGGCAAGTATTGGCATTTTTCCACGAGAATTCTATTAAAATGGCCCAAGTACAATATAATCAAAATTTATGTATGACGCTTATTTTAATGTCCAAATTTTCAAAACGATCACTTAAATAACAGATTGTTCGACGGCTCAAATATTAATAAAATAAAGTCATGTCGGATTTCCATTGAGCCATATCCACTCAAATCGAATTGCGAAGTGGGGTTTCTTCAAAAATTTTGGTACTTAAGTGATTAATTTGAAAATTTTGACGCTAAAGTGAGTATCATACATAAGTTTTGACACTTGTAGCGTACTTTAGTTCTATTAGAACCATTCAATATATAGGAATAGCAAAAGCCCCCGATGAGACTAGATACAGTCCAAGTGAAAGCACCACTCCATCTCGAATTCTCGTGCAAAATAAAAACATTTAAAATAATTATTAAGTTTGTTTTCCTTTTTTTTAACGAATAATTATATATGTGATATAAACGATTCAAATATTTAATTACCATTGCAAGCCGCTCAGATGTAGTTTGCGAAAAACAAAAGTGAGCCCGATTGGTGTAGAATGTTAGGCATGCGCATATCGACTCAGTTACTCCGACTTCAACTGATAAAGTTAGGAATTACCTATTTTCAAGTTTAGTCCTCTACTGAATATTTGACTATTTGGATGCGTTTGGTCCCACATTTTAAAAGCGTGCATTTTGGAAAATAATCGAGGGGGTTTGGTACTCTTCCTAATTAAGGGCTTTAGCTCAAAAGCTAGCATTGAGAAGGCATGACAAGTTCCTGAAGGCCTTCAATTAATCAAAATACATGCCCCGTTTCGCCCTCAAAATTTTATTAAAAATTTAATTTATCCTTTTTGAAAAGTAAAATCCTAAATCTACCTTTTACGCTTCGCTACGACTATGCCTACACGCCTCCACACTCTTGAAAGGCGCTCCTGTGCTCTACGTTTCGCCTTCATCTCCTTCGCTCCGCTCTCACACTTCAGTTTGCTCGCCCTCCGGCACTTCGATACCGTCTTCTTCTCTGTTATTAATGCTTTTTCTACCCGGAAGAAACGTCGTTTTTGGAGCTATGACAGAAAATACCTTTGCGATTGGTATAAAACGGTGCGTGCGACCGCGGCGGCACTTTAGACTTTTGATTATGTGTTTGCTTTTGGAGAACCATAGAGCAAGTATAGCAGTGGAAAGTGCTCGTTTTATTTGAGCCTTTTTTCAAACTGAAAAAGAATTGTCAAATTGCGGTTTACTACGTCAGGGGGTTCGAATACCGAAGCTAATGAAGTGAAGTACGCACAAAATTCAAGGTTGCGCGTTTGTCTCAGGAGATATTTTATGATAAATATAGAAATTATTTTCAAGGAAATAATTATTTTTACTTATTTGATGAATCACAAAAAGTGATTTTCTTTTTACAAAGGAGTGCCATTATTTCATGAAAATTAAGGGCAAGTTTATGTGATTAGAAGAAAATACTTTTTATGGGAATTATTTCTATACAATTATAGTTAATTTTTGTTTATTTTGTGGTTTTGGAAAGTGATTTCCCGCTTTCCAATTTTTTTCTCCCCAATCTAAATTTCTTGTTTTCGGTCTAGGAAAAACTTTTTACACACATCAAATAGTTTTTCATCATTCAAACGCCGAAAAGATTTAGGATTGAATTAGTAAAAAAAAGACTGAATTGACACAATTACAAAAGATTTAGGACTTTTTTTAGTAATTTCCCATTGTTTTAATTAGGGTTAATATCCAAAAAAAAATACTATTCACTGGTGCATTTGTGCCATTTTTATGATAAAAAAATATCAAACAGGTACATCCATTCCTCCTTTACCCAAATTGAACAGAAAATCTCTAAGTAGATGTGGCATGAATGTATGTGATGCGGATGTATTGGTTGATAGTTTTTATAACAAGATAATTAGCTTGGGGTAAATATGTACGGGTGTACTAATGATTAATTTGAGATAAATGAGACCAAGGAGGTAGACCATTCATGTTTCAGGTCTCGTTTTTTATTTTGCTTCCATTTCTTGCTATCAATGTCTTCGACTTTAAAGTTTTATTTGTTTCGAGAAAAATAAGTTATTTGGAAATATTTTTCCTAAGATAATGCTGACTCTATCGCCATTTGTGCGTGCTAGCTTCTCTCTTGATCCTTCCCCTTTCTCGTTTCTTGGTTTAGCGTCTGTATGCATCATCAATTAGCTTTTCTGCTTGGAATGCGATTGTTTTGGGATTACGGTTGAGGGAACGATGGTTAATGACGAATGCTCCTAGAGTGTTTGATGAAATTCCTGTGCTAGCTTTTTCGTGGCATGTTCCTGCCTTCTCGGGTGCGCCATTAGGTTTTTTCTTAGAAGAGTAGGGTGGTAGGTCTTGCTACATTTTGCGGGAAAATTATCCAAAAGTTTTAAACCTATTGCAATTATGTCAATTTAGTTCTGAACCTTTTTTTGTACCAATTTAGTCCTAAACCTTTTACAGTTGTGCTAATTCAGTCTATTCGGCCAGCCGATGCTAACATTGACTTTTTTAAATAATATTTTAATAATTTTTTGAATTTTTCTTTTTCTTTTTTTTTTCTTAATTTTTTCTCAAAACCCTTAAAGACACCCTTGCCGGCCCTAGGCACAAACCTCACTTGCCAGATCAAGCGAGGGCATCACGACCCTTGCCTGGCTAGATCTAGCAAGGTCGCGTCGCCTCATCTAGCCAAATCTGGGAGGGGTTGTGTGCCCTCATCCAGGCCCCCGGGGGAAGGGGCGAAGGGTTTCCGGCCCAAATGTAAAGAAAGAAAAAAAAAGTAGGATTAAATTATTGAATTGGTACAAAAAAAAAAATATAAGACTGAATTAACATAATTGCAATAGATTTATAATTTTTTTGAAATTTCCCTACATTTTGCTCTTCGCTTCTTTCTACCCTTTAAGTAGATCTATCATTATAGTTATATTCAATAAATTGAACCTCAATGAATTTAAGTTAATAAAAGTATTAAATGGATCGTAAAATGGATTTACTAGTTAGATGCTATCTACATCTATGATTCTCCATTTTATTTTTCTCTTATCTTCACTTGATCTTGACATTTACTCTATACTATCACCTCAATTAGAGTATGAATTTTTTAAAATGAATCAAAATATGGAAGTGATTCAAGAATATGAATCGACTATGTGTGGGCACTTGATATACATGACGAATAAATAGGTCAGAAACGAGTTACCTAAATCAAATTTGCACAGGGGATGGCAAGTCCACCGAAAAATTCCAGCAACGCTGCTTGTCGCTCTAGAATTTTCCGCGCGCGCACTTTCTGTATGGTTTTCCGCCACGTGTCCCAGCGTCCATCGCGTTTGACCAGCAGAGCCCGCCACGTGTGTTGTGGCAAGCCACGTCACACGCTCTCTCGTACTGCCGAAACGCTGCTTGAGCACGATTCTGAAAGCAAGAGAAAAGAAATTATTTCAACCCACAACAACCGCTATCACTACTTTCATGAGATGAGCCAAGAACAGCAAGGAGGCCACGAGATGAGCACCGGCGGGAGCAGCAACCCTGGCTCGCGCCGATCAAGTAACTGCGACGTCTTCCCCGTCTCCAGCGACCTCACCTCGAAGGCCATCACGCCACAGGACGCGGCGATAGTGCAGTCCGCCGAGGCCGCAGTGCTCGGGGAGCCGCGAGGGGCGGCGCGGCAGATGCCATGCGGGATGCCGCAGCATGGAACGAGAGGGCTGGGCTTGTCGGCCACGAGGACGTATTCGACGTGGCTGCAAAAGAGGGGGTCACGGTCGGCCGTATCGTCACTGAAAGAGTAGCTGGACAGGTTCACCTTTTCTTTTGCTCTTTCGGGGAAACAAAGAAATAAGTAAATTCGGGTTATCGTCTGCTCGGATTTTCCTGAAAACATTATTCGTTCAAACTCATTAGGTTGTTGGCCGTCGGTCGAGGCGCGACAGCAGGGCAGGGTACAGGGGACCCGGCAGAGTGTGATAACATCGGCGAAACGCTGGAAGCGGCCGCTCAATCGGCCAGGGACAAGCCGGTGGACAGGACCGATGCGGCCGCCATTCTCGTGGCTGAACTGCGCGCGACGGGGACCACCGTGGCCATCCCGGGAGGGTTGGCGACGTCTGCAGAGACCGCCGCAACTTACAATGAGGGAACGCAAAGGACGAAGCAAGATCAAGATCTCAGACGTTCTCACAGTACTTCTTCGGAGATAAGATGTCATAAGAAAAAAAACCCTTAAAATGACCATTCCTCGAATTCAATCTGAGCGACATCACTCAAGTGCGCTAGATGAGACGGTGTTTGTTTCGCGGCAGGGTGCACGTTTGAAGCTGCCGGCGGATAAAGTGGCGGAACGGGAGGACGCGGAGCGGGTTGTGAACGCGGAGTTGAGGACGGGGGACAAGACGGCCGCCCACCCGGGCGGGGTGGCTGCATCGGTGCCGCTGCCGTGAGGCTCAACGAGAGCATCACCAATCCGTGAAGAAATGTAGTGAAGCTCTTTTCCTCCTCCAGTAGTGTGCTCCTGTTGGAGCAAGAAGGCTACCTTTGTGTGTTTCGAAGACGTTTTCGGTTTGTCCTTTTTTTTTCGGTGGGGGCGGGGGCGGGCGCCGCGGGTTGAAGGCGAGCCTGCATGTGCATACTGCAGCTTTCTTGCTCTTTGGTTAAGACATAGTTTGCCGAAGGTAAGAAATAAGAATAGAGCTCCCGTCTTAAGTTTTCTCAAGTAAAATAAAAAGTCAAAAAGTAAACTACTAAATGTCCTCTTTTTTTTCGGATAGATAAATGCTTTCTTGACAATATTTTCATAAATAGTACAATCTCAATCGTAGATCCACACTCATCATTTCCACATATTTTGCATAAAATACTCATTAATTGAAAGATCGTGTGTTTAGAAATAATTAACAGTACTGTCAGATTGGGATGATGCAATCTCAATCACAGATCCACACACACCATTTCTATGTATTTTGCATGAAGTATTCGTTAATTAAGAGATCATGTGATCAAAAATAATTATCAGTACCGTCAAATTGTCAAACTAGCAATTTTTTTTTTTACGAATATTTATGTAAAGTGCACAAATGATTCGAAGATTCAATTACTTTTGCGAGCCACATAATTTTGGTTAATGAAATAACTTTTAGGTTGCCCTCCCTTTGAAAATTGCACGCAAAGTGTTCAATTTGGTCTTTACATCGACTTGCTAGCGCTAATCGAACTTCGAAGACATCGCGACGAGGCCACCGAAATTTGAGCTTAAGTTGCTAGTTCGAGTCTCATTGCCTAATGCAATGCCTTATTTAGGTTTTATTTGTTGTGCGAAAAAGAAATTTTTTTTTATATAAAACTGTTCGAAATAATTAATCAATCTAAATATATTCATAGATAATAAAAATTATTTTTTTTTCATTTATGTTTGTAACTAATATAAATTATTAAATTTAAATTTAATTATTTATCATTTGTGAAATAAATTCATCTCGCTTATTGAATACGCCATCCAAGAAAGTGGGAAGTGATTGTTTTAATTTGAGCTTTTTCAAATTGAGGTAATGTCAAATTTGATGAGACATATATTTTGCAGGTTCGAATTCCATTAGGAAAAATGAGGTAAAATACATACAAAATTTTACAATGAGAGAAGAGTTATTTTTAGGTGGGGTCGAATTTCTCGAGCGAGAACGCTGCTTTCGATGGAACCCTTTCGTTATTATCCATCGAAATTAGCAAAATGAAAATGTTAAAAAGTGGCCTTAGGATACTTAATGAGGTAACATTGTTTTTTCTTGAAAATATAAATATTTCTATTTAATTCATGCTAGTTTTTTTAGAAATATGTTATTTATTCCAAAATGCGTCGGTATTATTGCGTTCATTTACGAGTACACTTTGCCGCTTGCCGACATACTGATCCGTCCGGGAAAAGTATGGAGCCCGAGCCCAGGCCCAGGATCAGGCCCAGGCCCAGGAACAAACCCGAGACCGACGCCCGGCGTCAACTCTATCACCAGGACATTCCCTCCCTTCACCCGTCTCTCTCTCTCTCTCTCTCTCTCTCTCTCTCTTCCCCCTCTCAAGTTCCGACTCTCCGGTGGCACAGCTCCGTCGCGTACTTCCCGTGAGGTATGCCATTCATGCTTCGTGTCTGTACATGGCTTTTGCTTCTTGGTTTTGGCCACCGCTTTGTTTTTTCCACTAATTGGTCCGGACTCTCTTGGGTCCAGTCCATGACGACAGCAGCACCGGCTTTATCGCCCATTTGGGCGTGCTGGTTTCTCTCTTGTTCCGTCCTTGATTTGGGTTCTTGGGTGCGTTGTAGATCAGTTTCTTTTAATTGAAATGTGATTCCTTCGCGATTGCGGGTCAAGCGGGACGATGGTTGATGGGGGATGTTTTGTTTTGATCCTCGATTCCCCCAAAGTGTTCGATCAAATTCCTATGCTAGTTTTCGTTGCGAGTTCTGCCGTCTAGAAATGAAATGAAAAAGGAAGAATATAGAGCTTGCAAGTCTTAGAGGCGCCATGGCAATTGAGCGAAGTTTCAGTATTTTTTAAATCAAGACAGCAATAACTGTGGGCGTTGCTAGATTTTGCTCGTCAACTTGTTTTTTATCCTCTTTGGAATCATTGACATGGAAATTGTACACGAAAATTTCTAACGAGCTGCTTCATAGGGGAATTTAAACCGCGTCTAACAAAACTAACATGATTTTTACTCTTGACGATTTGTGTCTAACTATGCTAGCAAACCGCTCAAGGCAAAAGGGGATGCAATTTAATTAGGCTTCCTGTCTGACTGCATGTTATATTGCAATGCCTATTCTATGATGTTCATTGTTGCTAGTCAGCATAGAGTTAACACAAGAATACTAAAAATTAATGAAGCGATTGTCTAGTTTTGCTGTTTTAGTTTGGGCCATGTATTCGGCATTACATTTAAACCAAATCTCTTGGGTAAAGGAAAGTGGTGGGCTTTGTCATCTTCTCACGTCAGCATGATGGCAACATGCATGCATTCATACACTGTGTGTGTGAGAGAGAGACACAGAGAGAGAGAGAGATCTTCTTTGGGACCATTCTCTTCTCCTTTTGTTGGGTGGGCATGAACAGTTTTACTGTGCATTTGCATCTTGAAGATGACCTGATAGTTATGATGGTCGTTAATAATGGATGGTGTTCTTTCCCTATTACCAGTTTTGGCATCGAAGCAGTGGATAATACAACATCAGGGATGGCTGTTGTTGCTGTAGGTGCAAACATGCGCCTTTCTGTTTCTTTCAGAACCACAAAAACCGGCAAAATGGCCAGTTCTGCTCCCTTGTCATTACCCTTTGCATCAGCTCTTCGGGTAAGAGCAAAATTGCCATCCACCTGTGCTTTGGCTGATTCCAGACGATCAATAGGTACTGAAGGCTCTCTACATTATGGCAATACTCATAGGCAGTCCCCCGTTGTTAGGGCCGTAGAAGAGAGCCAGGAAAGCACTAAATCGGATGTTCAAAATAGTGATGATTTTAAAGAGGCTGAATCAATTGATCAACAACCAAGCAAGTCCACTGCTGAGTTGACTGAGCTGGGGGCCGAGATAAAGAAAGCATTGGAGCAGAGGAAGGAGAAAGCAGATGACAATTTGTTGAGTGGTGTGGCAGAGGAGATTGGGGAGATTGAGTGGCCCGCATTTGGCAAGGTTTTGGGAATTACTGGTGTTGTCTTGGGGGTAATCGCTGGATCGAGCGTCGCCCTTCTCACCGTGAATGCCGTTTTGGCAGAGCTGTCGGACAAGGTTTTCATGGGTAAGGGAATCCAGGATTTCTTTGGTTAGAAGTGGGAAAAAAGCACAGATCGTGCGAGGGTTTGTGAGGTTGAGATACCTTGCTCATGGAACGAGCTTGGGTGTTCTGTTCACCCCCTCGAGTATCGAGATAAGTAGTCTGTGTGTTGGGTGAGGCTTTCATGTTCTACAGCAGTGTACTAGTCTCGTATTGCACAAAGTTAAACGCATCTATCCATGGCCGGCAAGCAGTTTTGTATCTATCCAAAGTTGTAGAAGTAATGATAAAGCTGCTGAATGTAGACAAGATCAATCCTTCATATTCTTATTCCATTGTAGACGAGGAATTATGGCATGATTGAATCAAGAGAAGACTGTTAGTTCACTGTCATTCTTTCTCCACAACTTGAAAGCCGAGTTTAACAGAGCAACGGGCGAATTGTTGGGGCATGTATCTTTTCACTTGTAGAATGAAAAGAGAAGTAAAATGCGGCGATAGTTCAGAGGGAATTAATCGTCCGACAAAGGGAAAGCAAAAAGGATGCTGAACTTGAATGACCTCTAACCTTGGTTTCAACCATGCAGAGCCCTAGGATTCCATAATGTAATTTTGAAGTTTCATGCTTTGAATTTTGAACTATCCCGCGTTTGGTTACCCCCTTTGGACTCTGTACATCATTTCGATAGTTCAGAAGCTGATAGCCTTGTACTGATGTGCAAAACAGGTGGAGGAAAAATGAACAGCCTGGCCTGAAACATGAGTATGCTCAATCACTAAATTTCCAGTGGAGTACCCACCATGTTTTACCATATCATCTTATCAAGCCTCTTCCAAGAGATTTGGTTCAAAAAAAAATAAAACTGCAACTGGATGAGGTTAAAGACATCAAAATTAAGCAACGGCAAAGAAAAACCGAGTTTTGACTTAGTATGGGAAAAATTTAACGGGGGAATCAAGTTCATGTCATGTATTTTCAGTTGGGATGCCTCTCGTTCTATCATTCCATAAATCAAACAATCCATAAGTATAAACTAGTTTCAATTCCTAATAGAATTGCTGGAAAAATAAAATTCCGTAGTAAATGGAATATTTCGAGAATTCCATCCATATAAACACGAGAGTAGTACCCGCTTCGACATTAGAAATAGCAATTGATCACGTTTAAAAGGGAACCTACTGCATGCTGAATCCTAATAGGAATCGAGCGTATTGTGGTTTACAATCGTGGGATGGGTTTGTGATTTCATTTACAAAACCTATAACATTTGGGACGAGTTCGAAATTTGTCTTGCAAGTACTCCAAACCTGAACTCGGCGGCCATTTTACTAGAATAATTCATGCTCTTCTAAAGGAAACAATGTTACTTGTACAAACCTATATACCTAGGAATCGAAGTTGTTTTCCTACAACATCCTTAGCTTCTTTGTCATGCTGTAATTCGTGAAATTTATACAAGAAATTGTTAATTGAGTGGTTGTCGGAGCTGGTGTCTCCCCAAGTGACTCCTCCCACTTGACGATTTGCCTCTCAATTTGCCGCTACATGTTGTGCAAATGGCCCTTCTCGAGCCAGAATGTCCTCCAGGCCCCGAACGTTCTTCTCCACGAAGCCAGCGTTGCGGCTGCTTAAGGGTTTTCTTCGAGGTGTCGCGTACTAGGTTTCGATGTTCGTCCCTACAGTTCCTCCCAATCGTCGGTTCTCCATGTCTCGTCGTCATCGAACTAGACTTGTTGCGGGAGCGGAGCTGGCTCGTATGCGTTGTTGTCATGGTGCTCACGAAACGAGTCGCGTTGAGTTGCACGGTGAAGTGCAAATTGAGCTGGGATAATTGGACATGGTTGCTGTCGTTCTCTTGGACCGCCATCAAATTGTGATAAAAGGAAAGGAAATAAATGAATTGGAAACAATTTTACGGAGTAGGATCTTTTGTAAGTGATACGCGAGTGAAAGTTGAGGAATGATGAAAAATGTGGAAATGTGGGGATCAATTCATAGAGGTCCATTTCTTTTTCTTCTTGCCCCTAAGGTCATTGATCAAGTGATCCCTATGATCATGTAGTCATCGCAGTGGTTGGAATCATATAGCTAAATCCATTAAAATAAATTGTCGAGCCTTGGCCAATCGAGGCCCAACACGACCTCGACACAAGCACGACCCGTCACCAAATGGGCTATGCCTGGGCATGATGTTGTTTGAAACGCCAACCGGTAGGGGTGAGCATGATTCTAGGGTAGAACCGGGAATCGAAAAACCGAACCTGTGGTTTCAGTTCGATTCCAGGTTCTAGCAAATTAGGGTCTGATTCCCGGTTCTACATTTTAAAGAACCGCCGGTTCCAGTTTCGGTTCCCGGTTCTTGATTGGAACTGAACCGGAACCGGAACCAAATTTTTACAAACCCTAATTTTTTTACTTTCTCTTTCACTTTTGCTTTCTATTTTAATTTCTCTTCCTCTAACGCCACACGCCCACCCAAGCTCGATGGTCTTCACTATCCTCTCTCATTTTTCCAACCTCAGTTCCTCACCCCTCCTCTAAGTACTCTAAAGTCTCATCGCAACGCACCCACCAGCGACCCACATACATTCTGCAACTTCTACTCCCCTCCCCAGCCCTCAACGACAACCTTCCTCACCATCCATCGCTTCATCGAACCGCTTCCCTCGCCATCCATCGCCTTTCGGACAACCATCCTCAACGACGCCCGACGTTGTAAGTTCTCGAATATCCTGAAAACCTGTGACAAGATAAGTTTTAGGTTCTAAATATACATGGTAGTTTAGGTTCGAAAAACGAGGAACCTATACTCGCGGATAGGTTCGGGTGGAACCTACCCGAAAACCTGGAACCGCTTACCCCTACCAACCCGATACATTCCGATGGCTAAGCTTGCTTGTGAGCCGAAATTTACTCAATCAAGCACCTAATTGGTACGTATGGATCTTACTGTTTCAATGCCTTGTCAACTTGTCACTACACCCACAGTGGGATTTCTTACATGCATTTAAGAAAAAGGGCCTTAGCCTCCCAAGAAAAGATAGCCAAAGAGAAATCACAGAAATGCCATTTTAATCTTTTCCGTTCTTCGCCATCCGACAGAAAACATCTTATCTCCCCAAGCGAAAGCAACCTCATTTTTTGACAGAACCAGGGACACCGCAGTGACCGCATTTTCATGGAGCCATTGTCGCGCTTACTCTCCGAGCTTTTGGGTAATGCTCTCATCAAAAGAACAATTAGGGGTCAAGTTCAAATTTTCTTTTTGCATCTTCTTTACCGATTTCGTGTCATCAGAGCCTCTTTAGTTGCTCGGAACTTCTTACAGTTGCTTGTTCGTTTTCCTTTATGCTAACACTGGATTCGCCATGCCATGTTGCAACTTGAATCAAGAACCAGACAGGTGAAAAAAACATGAGTGTGGATGAAAAGGGTGTCTCAAGATAGGCTCTTGTTATAAGTTTAGTGCATTTTTTTTATTAGCATGGTTTGGTTAACAGATTTGGCGAATGAAGACCAGGTTTTGATTGGGTTTTTCTCAAGAATTTCGTTACTCGACGGTGAATGTTATCTGGGCATTTTTAAATCCTTTACGATGTGAATTCAGGTTGCACGAGTTATTGATCCGATTGTGCTTCAACCCTTTTTTGTTCTCTATCCTATGATTTTGGAGGAGGTGATTTTTGACGAAGTGCATTTTCTTTTGATATATTTTGGCAAAGCTGGTCTGCTATGCTGCTGTGGCCGCGTTGATTCTATTCGGGGTAGGCATATTGGAGTTTGATCGGGTGGATAACATTTTGTTTCCCCCATCTCTTGCAGATTTGAATGTTGGCTGTTAACTCACGTTGAGGATGGCTATTGTCACTGCTGCTGCAAAGTTATGTCCTGCTGTGATGTCCAGAGCCCCGGAGAAAATCTTGAACTTTGGCTGTGAATGTGAGTGGGAAATTTCCAAAGTTTTTTATATTCATTTTTTCTGGAAGTTCTTAATGCAGCAACGTCACTGATTACTGATCGTTATGGACGTCATTGCAGTATCTCCAATATTTTCTTTTATCTTTTGAACCAGCACTGTGCCTTTCAATGGGAAGGCATGAGAATTATACTAATGATTCTCTAACAGGATGATTGATTTACTTAAACTCAGATTTGTTTTGTCTTCCTGCTTTGACCAAATTAAGAATTCTTTATCCTGGCGAATTTTAGTTAAGACTGCACGCGCATTTTCATGACTGTATTTCATAACAGACAAACTACAATCTAGGTATCAAGTTGTCCTGCCACTTGAGGGACCAACATTCAGTCGTCGAAATGCCATTATTTGCATCGGTTCTTCGCTGGCTTCTCTTGTTCCTGTGAGCTATGTCGCTGCCCCATTACCGGTACTAGCTGAGGAGAAGTCAGCTTCAGGGGAAGATGAAGATGAAGGAGTCATTGGGGCAATCCAATCTCTTTTCGATCCAAATGAGAAGACAAAATCAGGCAAAGTATTGCGAAGGCGTACTTGAAATCAGCAAGGGAGGTCGTGAAGACCCTGCGTGAATCATTGAAGGAAGACCCTAAGGATATTGTGAAGTTCAGAAGGACAGCGGATTCAGCAAAGGAGTCAATTCGAGAATATCTGAGCAGCTGGAGAGGACAGTCAAAAGTTGCAAATGAGGTGCGCATTCTTAATGTTTTTTGTTTGAAGCTTTTTAGTCACGTATCTGTGAATTTCTCCCCTAACTTTGTTCTTCATGGCTTTCTGCAGGAATCATATGTAATGCTCGAGAAGGCAATTCGGTCTTTGGCGAGTTTCTATTCGAAGGCAGGCCCATCTGCCCCGCTCCCAGAAGAGATTAAGTCTGAAATTTTGGCCGATCTGAGTAAAGCCGATGAATTCTTGTGAAAAACATTAGTCCTTTACACCTTCAGAACCATCATTGTTATTAGTTCACTGGCATTGACACTTATAGCTCTAAAGCGCAGGCCTTCAAACTAGTATTTTTTTCGTATTTAGATCACCAACCGTAATATTAATATGAGCAGAGCAATCCGGAAAGCCTTGAGTACTATTTTTTGCTGTCGTATGTGTTAAGCATGCCCTTGATTGAGAATGGTTTCAGATCGACAAAGCTAAAACAATTCAATTGGATCTTCAGGGCCATCTCTCAGTGAAATACTCAACATCTAGTCATTGAATTTTTGCGAGTGAAAGCGGGCAAAGTTGAGGCGATTGATTACATCAAAGAAGCTGTAATCTGTTATTGGTGATGCAGCGTGTGCTACTCTTTCAGCAATTTCTACGTAACCAAGATTTATCTTGATGACCGGGAAGATCACACAGGCTCCTGTCTTGAAAGGAGTATCGTGAGAGCAATGTTTCCTCTTCGACGACGAACATATAGTGTGATTCCCCTACTATATGTTGTTACCTTTGCTTCTTTTGAAGGTATGAATTCGGGTCGAAGGGACTAAACGGCAAAGCCAAGGGTATGGTTTTGAGATGGTAAGTCGTCTGAACTGAAATCGCTTTGTTTTGTGGTTCTCTTTTCTGCTACGTACATCTGCTTCTCCTTCATTGTGATATACATAGATCATGCTACTTCAAAGATTGACATGAGACCGGAAGCTTTACGCCCAACCAAACTTATTTGGTCAATCCATGTAGCGACTCTTCAGGTATAAATCCAGGTCGGTCTCAAGCATGGTTTTGCCTATGATTGGACAATAAAAAGTTAGGAAGATTGTTGTATCCCCGCATTAGCCTAGATTCTGAGAGTTTCGCATGTCATTGTAGTAAATCCCAAGAAGAGATTTGCAATTTGCAACCAAAGAACCAAACAATGAACTTTGTAAGAGAACATGACAAAATGAAGGAGGGCGAAAAAGCAATTCGCATTCGAGAAAATTCGAAATTACGCAGGTCAATCTAATTTGAAATGATAGCAGGCTGACGACGTCTGCCGGGCCCAATGTTCCGCCACTTGTTGAGCATGATGATTGCGATGCCTACGATTCTGAACGTCCTCTGATCTACAGGAGCGGACATCGTGGCATCTTCATCAACAGGTAGCCTCTGAAACCCCCATCTTCCCTTGACGCGACAGACCGCGCGACAGATGAGAGGGATGAGGCCGGAGTATGTCTTCAATGCCTCACTCTGCATCGCAGAGATGAGCTATTTACGAATCAATAGGCGTTCTCGTGCACGAGCCAAGTGATGAATTGGAACTCATAGACGGTACAAATAGTTGGGCAGAGACTAGGGAGAGTCGAAGACATGGCTGCACGTAAAAGGAGAGTGGCCAGCCTCAATGGACGATGGCGTAAAACATGAAAAAAGAGAAGGCAATTGAAGCACCGTCATGGTTGATAATCCAACTGGTTTTAAATTGGACATCGTTTATATTGACAAGAATAAAATTAAGTAGACATGCTTTGTGATTGATGTGAAGTTTTCTGAAAAGAGATTTCAATTTCGCCACTCTAGATCTAGCCAGCGAACTTGTACGGAAGTTTCAATTTCGCCACTCTTGCTCCATATACATGTGACAATTCACCGTATCCTAATTTATGATGTCAATCACCTAATTTATGATTTCAATCAAACTTTTTGCAACCTACCAAACCTGTAGGTCAGTCACGTTGAAGACTTTCCACGGGAACAGTAAAATGCCCTCGTACACATCTCTTGAGAGTCGGCACTATCGTCGATCAATAAATGCGTAAACGAGACCATTACATCAATGCCATTACATTAGTTGCTCCAAACTCTCCTAAACTGCACACAAGGTCAAAACTAAGAGGCAACATAGGCAATTCGCATTGAGAACACAAAAGCAACCTTCTTACCCAGAACCATTTCATCAAGGAGTACACTCCGATCAGAATCAAAACCAACTACTGATAAATGAGAGTGGCAGACAAACCTAACTGACGTGACAAGTAGAAATAAACTGTTTTACAGTCTACACAAATGGGTCGCTCATCATTCAATCAAGCAATCTCACAATTAGATTCCTGCGCTAACGCGTACTCTGAATCCTGATTGTAGAGTCAAAACTATATGCACTAAAAACTGAAAAGAGAAACTTGACCTTCGCTGTGAGAGTTAACATCACTCGAATCCAACGTAGTTGTGCTCCGCAGAACAAATGAATACCATAAACTTGTCTTTCTTACCAAATCCAGAATAATGATTACGCTAGACTGAGATAAACCCATGGCATCAAATGGCAGGCAACTGGAGCAGTTCTGATTGCAAATATTATGTAGGAAATGCTGGGCAACAAGAGTCGTATTGGATCATCACTCGTAAGACACAATAATACACGAAAAAAGCAGCTAAAAGAATAGCATATATACACAATGTGGAAGCAAGGCCACATATCCTATATATCTACTGAAAGCACTGTGCCTTTCCAATCCCAGTCCATCAGTCCATCAATATTATCGTTTTACTGCAACAGCTAATTCCCTTTTGGCAGAGATGACTCTGCTTTAACGGTCACTAGCATGAACAGTAGAATGGCTGTAGTGACCAGGCAAACCGAACCTTTAAAACTACTTTGTCAGATTGTCATCCCAGACAAAATTGTCTTCATTAATGAAACTCCCAGAACCAGCGACAGATGCATACCGAGAGAATAGCAAGAATTTGCAATGATGCAGTATGTTCTCATGTTGTAAGCACCGTGAATCTCACCAAATCCATGGTGCTATTTCCTATTCCTCTGACACCGTAGGCCAGTTAGACTGTCAATAACATCCAGTATCAGAAGCAAATAACGATTGGCTCAGACTAGCCCGTCTAAGTCAATAAACTTGACTTAAAACAGATTAACTTAATTGCGCGCAGCCACCTCCATGGCATCTCCATGGATATTCAACTAAAGAAGCAAATCCAGCATGTTGTGTTGTGATCAATCCTCGAATATCATATAGATAGCAGCCTCTGAATCAGATTTGAAATTAAATCAAAGAGGATCCAGTTCCCAACTGCAGAACAATGTCGCTTCGATTGCAGGGAAAAAATAACTTCTACTAAGCTGGGTCTGGTGCCGGTTTCAACTGATTTGTTCTCATCTCCTAGTGTAGTTGGACAATTTGGTTCAAAAGTTGATCAATTCACATCAGATACAGAAGCATCTTGACAATTCTCCTCCACGGTTAGATCTTTCCTTCAGTCCTCTCCTTCCTCTGATGCTTGAATTGAACCAACAGTAGAGACAGGAGCATCTTCTGCATTCTCCTCCTTCCAGATTTCAGTAGTCTCCTGCTTTTCCTCTGAAGTTGCAATAGGCTCAACTAGTGCAACCTTGACATCCGCATCAGCATTGTCATACCGACTGCTCCCACTGCAAGAATCCCAGTTAGTCTCATTCAAAGGCTCACCTTTAGATGGAAAACTCAACAATGACTTATTTTCTACTTCCACATCCACATGAGAAAGTACCTCCTCATGATTCTTTAACTCAATCACGTTTTCCTTTCCATAACTGATTTCATCATCTGCATTTGAATTTACCAATATCAGATTTTCCTCGGACTGGTTAATACAAGAAGCATCTCTTGAATTGCCATCTGCACCCTCAGTTGCAGTCTCTGCTGAAATATCCCTTTTTCCCTCATTGGTGTTGGTTAGACAACCTGAATTGTGAAAATCACCTGCAACACAGGAATCCGACATGGACTTGTCATCCATCCCAGATTTGTTATGGCTGACATCAGAAAGCAGGGGATACATCTGACTTCCATTTATGGCAAAAGAATCACAAATAGAAGCAGCATCCGGAGTTCCATTGATCCTCTTAAGAATCTTCACAGGTTTTACTTCTGAATTACTAGCATAATTATTGCATGCAACACCAGGTTCAGCTTCTAGGGAATCATCTGTATAACCATCTTCGGTAGTGGATCGAACAGCCCCTTGAAATGGCAAAGCTGGCATTGATTTGTCTTCCACCTTAAAAGCTTCTACCTCAGCATTACATGGAGCAGAACATATATGATCTACATCAGATTCAGCAGACTTGTCATCCAAATCAGGGTCAGAATCTTTAAGCCTTTCGCTGGAAACTTGGAGTTCGATATCATCTGAAGCACCATGAGATGAGCCATTCCCTGTTGAAGCATCACCCAGGGAAACATCCTGAGACTTTGGATCGCAGTCCATCATATCATCACCCTCCTTACCAGAATGCTCGCCAGGATCATCATGCTGACAAATATCGTCAGGTTCAGGGGTAGTAACTTGCCTGTCAATTTCCAGTTCCAAGGGTTTGGCATCTGTAAGAAAGCATATAAACCGTAAGATGCAGATACCGAGAATAACAGAAGATGAAACAAAGTTTTCGGACTTGAAACAGAGCCTGAACCTCTTGAGCCCGCGGCAGTATCTTGTCCAAGAAGCAGCTTCTGCAACATGTCTAAACCGGGGAATACTAACATATTCAAGGACCTCATGTACTGCTTCAATGACTCCTTAAGAGGAGAGAAACCAAAGGTAACAGTCCAGGTCTGCATGAGTTCGGATATTGCAGGGATTACCAGCATCTCAACTTTGAGCAAATGCAGCGCCTGAAGTGGAACAAATAACTATTCAATAACTGCAATTTGGCTAATCGTCATAATAACATATTCAAGGTGGTCCAACAAATGCATGTATGGATAATCTAATCTATACAATGCTTGAGGTCACCATCACAACTATCGTTGCTTACCGACTCAATGGCAGAAAATAGTCTACGACACATCCCCTGACGCCTATAAATATGTCGCGTCCCAATGAAAGGCATCTCTGCTAGCTGGGCACCATGAAACCTATCCAGGCAAGAGAGAGAGGTTATCCAGGCAAGAGAGAGAGGTTGAACTACGAATGTGACGTGCCATGTCCTTACCAAGCTGGAAGAAAAAGACAGACATCTTGCTTGCATTCACACACAAGCAAATGCATCTACATTGACATGGCATTTACGTAGAACAAGTAATTCCCCAGTAGACTAGGGGATAGAGCAATAGATAACAAAAAAGGACACAGTAAGTCATTCCAGTTCAAGTGACACAATGACAGAAGAGGATGGACGTTAGCTTGTCAACAGACATAAAGAAAATCATTAAAAGCATCTGATAGGAAGTTTATCAGAAGTAGCATCAAAGCAGCTGAAGATAATGCTTTTATAAAGGTTGAAGCGTGCTAACATAATTTCTCATGCCACAACCATTTTCGTGCTGCTACACAGCGCTTTCCTCACTCCTTCGTAATTAAGTTATTGAAGGCACAGGAACCATGCAAATCTTTATAGAACGTAACAAACAACCCCCAAATTCAACCAGGCAAACAGATTTCGTTTCTTCAAGCCTTTACTCACTCCTCTAGTCCTCCTCTCCATGTTTTTCCTTTTTTCTTTTACTCTCTCTAAGGTAGAAAAACTACAATTATAATAACACATAGCTGACCAGAAACAAAGAGAAAACACACCTCAGCGATGCTGCGGAGATAATTTCGTCACCCCTCTCCAATATAGCAGTGTAGAATCCACTATAGTTAATCCTATTGAAGTTTGATCTGTGCAAAGGAATAAAAGGAAAATTTTATCTGTCAAAGAAATGAGCAATCAGACTCCAAGTACCTCAGATTGGTTGTGGAGCAAAAGATAGCCTTAACTGTCACAACCAGACAACATAACCAATCGACAGCTAAGAAATACGCTCAATTGCAAACGAATGCCACTAAGCATATTTTGACAGCTAATTAATCTTATGTCGAGCATCTTACACTCTCAAAGATAGATGCTGGACCAACTAGAAGATTGTCGCATTCATCTCACTCTCCCACTGATCTCACAAATTCTGTGAAAAGTAGACACATGCGAGGCAGGTATCTTAAAGAGATAAATGCTATAACATACCATGCAAACACAAACTGCATTGCAGTGAATTTGAGCCTGAACTCTTGACAGCTTTATGATCAAGAATTGATCATGTTTACTAAGAATTGTATCAGACAATCACTCCTCATTCTCACTTATGTTCGTTCCAGATCACTGAAATACTTGGAAAAGAGAATAAAGCAGTCGTATAATTAATAAAGAAGTGACAAAAGTTGTTTTGCTTGTAATCATGTGGCAATAAATTACCAGATAAGATCATAAAAATGCTCTCGCTATCTTTACCCCCATAAAATTTACCCAAGGTAAATTTTAGCATTAGCCATCACGTACCTGCAATTCTTTCAGTGTAATAAATCAAGGCAATTTTCAAAATAATCATTTCTACATGAAATAGGTGCACCCACATGCCAAAATTTTCTTCCAATGAATCAGTGTAACAGATCAAAGAACTTTCCAAAAATAATCATTTCTTCATGAAATAGGTGCATCGCCAAAATTTTCTTCGCCAATTAGCTATAGATCATAGATGGGTAAAGGATCAAAAGTAGAGCTTACCCACAGCTATAGAGAACATTGTGAATCATATTTATCCCACTTCTCCTGTCAACAATAGGCAAAAAGCATTCATCCATTATTGTAAGCGCCACAGCTAGCTTGGAGTTGCATTCCACCCTATGAGGGAGACCTCGAAGAGGCATATCTGCCTCTGCATCTGTCCTGCGAATGAGGGACCATGAAAATCCACCTTCTAGTTCCTGTTTGACCCCAAGATACTTCTGAAGATGTTCAAAGAGCTGCAAAATTAACAAAAACTTGAGTCACCAATACAAACTCTGCAAAGATAATGTAAATCTAGCCGAAAAGGAGGACCTATAGGGCTAACTAAACACAATATAAGTGAAGCAACTAACAAGGAAAATTCATTATTTTTTAACCTTTAAACACAATCTTCTAACTTCAGATTTGTTAAAGTAAACATAAACAGAAAGAAAGTTCAATCAACAAGACTGGTAAATCAGCAAATCATCATTACTTTACTGACATCTGAGGTCATAATTTTCCTAAAAAATTCAGTTATCTATTCACCATCTCTATTTCATTAACCAGATGCCTAAACCAAATCCCATGCTCGCCACAACATATCCCAAATAAACATCATTATCAGACTCATGGAACATGCAGTCGCATGGCCAATTTAAGATGCTCCATGCCAATTCCAATCCATTAGAAAGCATGGAATTAAATGCCATCTGGTCATAATTGCTAAACACGCGATTTATGCTCCTCAAGGCAATGACTTAGTTTGATAAGCATCAGCAACTGCTCGACTTGAATGTAATGGTGACTTTACCTTGCCCAACTAGAATAGGCACTACAAGTAGGCCTTCATATGATGCATTGCTAAGCCAATTGGAAGCACAATTTGAAACTTAATTGCACCCAGATCCAGGTATCAGATATAAATGCCACACATTTAGATTGGCAAGTTAAATGCTAAAGGATGGTAACTCGACAATACCAACAGGGAAACTTATTAAAAACAAATCGCCGAGGGTTAAAACCCCATTACAAAACAATGAACCGGTTACTACTATAAAAGAATCAGCTAGATGAGGCAAAAAATAAAATTCAAATCCTTTGATGCCAAGATGTTACCCCATCACAAAACAATGAACCGGTTACTACTATAAAAGAATCAGCTAGATGAGGCAAAAAATAAAATTCAAATCCTTTGATGCCAAGATGTGGATCAGTTTTCAGTACAACCTTATATGAGCTGTTTTGGTTGCAAAGAGAGAACCCTAAAAGAAGATTACCTCTCCACATTTCTGACTGCAAAAAGAATGACCTGTGCTATCGGAGTCCAAAGGAAAAGCATCTGTTTCCTCAAGACATGATTTGTGATCTGCAATGACAAAATGAAAATGCTGAGTGAATGTAGAGAACACGTGCCTACCATGTCATATCAAGTTCTACCAGAGATAAAAGACTTACATTTTTTCTCACACAGGTTGCACGCAAAGATTTCACTGACAGTTGTGTTATCAACATGCGAAGTACATTCACTTGCTACTCGACAATATTTGCATGTGCAGTTAGGACAATGCCAGTCCCCAGGAGGAAGCTTCTGCAGTCAAACAAGATTATATTAAAACTAAAATCAGACAAAAGGCAAATAAACGGGGGCGACCAGTTAGCTGAATTGAGTAAACAAACACAGATGTCCATATCTATCAATTTAGACGAATAATATAATTACATATACACATATATGTCTCTCATACTATCATGATCACTAACGGTAATATGACAAAGAGTCGTATATGAGAACAAGGTTATCAACAATTAAACAAAGAACATGCAAGAAAGGACACTGATAATTTCTATGCCCCTAAAACAGCAGATCAAAACCAGGCCACTGCCATTAACAGACACAACCACACTGCACTGAAACAACGCCGATCAGCCAGTTGAACAAAAATCACAAAAAATCTAGAAATCCATTTGACTATTGAAAGTTTCTCCACAAAACTAATCAGACATCAGTAATTTCATAAAGTCAATTCAAAATCTATCAAATAGCCATATCCTCTCACTGAAAATCACTTCAGGAGCAATTCTATTCTAACTAGGGAAAGCCCTCAATTGCCAGCGGAAAGCTCCAAGAATGAAGCAGAATTTCGCTAAAGCAGTTGAAATAAAGATAAGCTATTGAAATAGCAAAAAGGACCACAAGGCATGAGCCATGCATGTGAAGACGACCTGTATGTTTAAGCAGCTTTGATGGAAGGTCGATGGACAACCATCACAACATATCAAATCTCCACCATCTCCACAAAGGCCGCATGTATCATCATTTGGATCATCACCATCAGTGTCCACAGAATGGAATCCCCCACGTACAGACTCCTCTTGTCTATTCCATGCATCAATCTGGCATTGCAAAAGGGAGACACCAGAATCCAGATGTATGTTCTGAAATGGCTGGCGGAGTTTACTGCCTGCATGGATCTCAAACTTCGACAAAGTGAGGATCTTGCTACAACAACCACAATGGATGCCATCTCTTGTAACCCATCCCTCCAATAGCACTCGTGTTTTTCGACGGTTCATATACTGCACTTTCTGGCTCAGCTCCACAACCCCAGAATCGATCAGCCATGAAAGCAGGGTTCTTTTACCAGTATAAGGAACGAAACCATCACCCTCTGAGTTCAGCCCCTTGTCAGAACTGCGGACCAGTAAAGTACATCTGCCTAGTTTTCTACCTTTTCTTCCATGTACTTGGTGAAAATTGGATTCAGAGGTGCCTTTCTCAATATGAACAGCACCTTTCTTTGATGGCTTACCCCCCTGCTTTATGAAGGAGCTTAACTTTTCTTCCTCGCTATCGCTGTCCATGCTCTCTTCTTCATTCTTTGGCTTTGAGTTTCTCTTAATAGCAGCTTGCCTTGCATTGGCACTTCCAGCACCTTCTCTTTCTTTCATCTTCATTTCTTTCTCCATCTTCTTCTGGGTTTTCCTTGTTAGTTGGCCAAGAGTCTCATCTGATATGAGAAAAGCAGACTGCTCCCCACTTACTTTTCCCTCATCATTGTCATCCTTGAGTTGCTTTTGAAGTGCATCATATGCTTTAATAATAGACCAGTAAGCTGTCCCTGTGGGGTTAATATAGACAGCATCTAGATAGTCTCTATTCCTTCTAGGTCTATAATCAATTGTCCATCCTGCATTCAGTAGCATCTCTCTTATACGTTCTCTGAGTTTTTGCTTCTCCGTGCCACTGCCACGCTTCACTTTTCCTTCTTTGGGTCCGTTCGGAACAGGTGTTTCAGGTGACCTGGCCCGTGCAACAATTTTAGACTGGGGGATTTTTCTTTTTCACGGATCATTTTAGCTTGTCGGGGTTTTCCCTTTCTGCGGCCAATTTTCAAATGTGGGGATTTCTCTCCGTCATCGCCTGTTTTAGATTGTGGGGATTGTTGTTTTTCACGGACCCTCGTAACTGATTCTCGTATATCTGCATTCCTCCGTGACGGCGTTGGAGATATATCACTGCCCCCTGATTCCCAGTCGTCAGGCTTATTGATCTTAGCAGACACAGGTTTCTGCAAATTCAGCTTATGTTTCTCTATCTTCATGGTCGGATTCCGGATCTCATTCCTTCTATCAGCAAATGCTTTAGGATGGGATATGACATTATGAGTAGTATCTTCAGAGATACCTTTCCTGCCTTCCCCCATAGAAACTTTCCGACGTTCATCCCACCGATCAAGATTTCTCACAGGCCCACCTACTTTTTTCTTCGGGTTAACCAGAACCTTCAAAACTCCATTTTTACCCTGAACCCTTATCGCCTCGTCTGGACGACCGCCATATTTTTCTCTCAACATTTGTATAGGGATTCGACCGCCTTCCCGCTTGACCGGAAACCTATTTTTACCCCCACCATCTTCCCTACCGAAATTAGTTGTCTCGTCGATATACACATTCTTCCTCCTCTCAACAACAGTCTGCCTCCTCGAACTACTGGCGAAGTCCCTACTACCACCACTTCGAGACATGGGAGGTGAGCCCAGGAACCTCCTCCCCAAGGACTCGACCCCACCATCATCAAACCGTCCGCGCCCCATCCCCTCCCCATCAATCCCATCATATTCATCGAACTCAAACACATCTAATCTACTTCTTATCCTATTTTCCTCCCCATTTCGACCAACCCCATCGCTCACTTCAGAAACGCCCTTCCTCGGACCAGACAAGCCGTTGCACACTCGAATCGTCTCAGCACCTACCGGCACCCTGCGAGGCCTCGCCAAGGAGAGCTCGTCGCTCGACCCCGAATCGCTCATGACCAATCTAGGCCTCTTCCTCCGCGAGGGACCAACCCCACCAACCCCATCCCCCCCTTTCTTCCTCACAATCAAGCAGCCCGAAGAGCTCCTCTTCTTCAACACTATCCCCGACCGCTCCACAGATCTTCTACTACTCTCCTCCATGAGGTCCAGTTGCACACCTAAACGAAGCCCTAAACTTCCAATTCCTCCACCATCCCAGAAATTTCAAGAAAAAAGAGAAGAAGAAGCAGCCTCGACTCTCTCTCCCAAACAGTAACACGAAATTAAAAAAGCAAGCATCAACAGATCTGAAGCCGAACCACCACGAAAGCTCCGAAACCTCGAGGACGACCAGGAACAGATTACTTCAGGCTAAGGTTACCTCGCCGCATGTACGTCGGATTCGCCCGCTCGGGATCAGTAATTCACAGCTCCGCCGCGCCGGCGAAAGCAATTCGCGAATCGGAGAGAGAGAGAGAGAGAGAGAGAGAGAGAGAGATTGTGATTTTCCTCTAAATGCAACAACGACTTGTCGCGCCCGTATGAAAATGTGAATCGGCCGAATTTTATTTTATTTTACTTTTTTTTTTGCTCCTTTTCTTACCTCTTCGTATGTTCCCCCGTGGGCGCGTGCACCGACTCTCCTCCGAACGTAGACCTCGCGGATGATCAGAGCCCTTAGGATCCTGCCACGTGTTCCATGGCCTGCCTTGAGTGACGTGTCGAGGGCTCATTGGTGGAAAGTTCAGAGCGCACCAGTCCGATTCTGTCTTAGTTGCTATCGAGGAGCGTGAATGACAAGCGCTGGGTAAGCGCGTGGGGAGGACGATGGGTCTTCTCTTGTCCCCTATGATGTTGTCATGCTTAGATTTTGGGGATTTTTACGGATGTGGTAAGAACTAAGTTAAATAATTACTTTTTCCAACAGGCAATTGTTTCTTCATTGCCGGAAGATGTAGCTGTGGGTTTTCTTTTTGAAGGGGAAAAAAGTGAGATATTTGTTTTGATTTGTGATGAAACCTTTTCAGCTGGGAATAGAGCATTCTCTCCGAGGATACTACAAATGACCCATGAAGGATAAGATCCTTTCAGCTGGGCACCTCCTGGATTTGGGAATTGTCAATAGTTGGCTTCTCAACGAAGCATTATCGATTTCTAAAACTAGTTGTCCTAGGGCTTGGTTTCTCGGGCCGATACATAAGCTTGAAAAGAAAAGGAGAGATGGTTGCGAATTTGCACTTTGTATGAAAATTTCATGACTATTTGGAAGTGCTCTACTGCTGAGGTCTAGCTTGGTAAAATACACGAAGGAATACAATGCAATTTTAACTCATTCAATTTTTGTGGGAGTGGTTCGATCTTAGATTTGGGAAAAATAAATGATTTGAAAAATATTTTTCTAAAAATAATCGTTTATACCGCTTGAAAACTGAACAGACGAAAAATATTTTCATCTAGATATATATTATTATTATCAATAATGCAAATATTTTTATTCGCTAATTAATTCAAGCGATACAATAGATCAATTTTAGGAAAATATTTTTCATATCATTCATATTCCGTAAAACAAACAGAGTCTTAGGGTGCGCATGACAACCATTCTGTTTCAGAAATAATTTCTGGAACAGAAATAGATTTTTCTATTTTTGCCAGAAACAAAAATTTTTTGTTTCTGATTTTGGGCCAAAATTTATTTCTGGAACAGATTTTTGTTCCAGAAATAGAAAAACAGATTTGCGTTGCCAAACGAGTTTCTGTTCCAAACCTATTTCTGGAATAGGTTTGGAACAGAAATAGAGAAACAGAAACGTTCTCATGCGCGCCCTTAGTGTTTAAACAGTTTATGGGAAGATAATAGTTTATGTCATTTTCTTTTACTGCATATTTATTTTTAGTTACTCGGCACATTAACTTTTTTTATATCCCAAAGTCTTGAAACTTTCATAGTTTGCTCAATGTTGACACATTAATCCACATACAATTCTTTCATAATTTTGCTGAAATTTGAACAGTATTTGAAATTTCAGCAGTTTTTTTTTTTTACTTTCGAAATTTGAACAGTATCGTGAGGATAAAATTGCATATTTGTAAAAAATATTGATTGAGGATTCACTACTCACCTTTATTTATCTAAAATTTGCATTTCTTATATTATCTAATGCCATCAGTCAATTTACCAATTTTTTAAAATATTAATACTTTAGCTAATAACAACTAAATTTTGTAAATTATTGGCATAAAGCAATAATTATTTACACTATAATTTCCTATCAAATTGGGTATAACGTCCACAAGAATATCGGGAAAAGTGTAATTGTCTAAACATTTAGCTAACTTTTCTATTGTTAATGTTTTGAAATTTCTTTGTGAATTAATATAAAGCTGTTTTTTTTTTTTGGTAAAGAATTAATATAAAGCTGTTTGAAAATTAGGAAAACCATTTTTATTTTATTAAATAATATATAATTAATTTCAAATTTAAATTTAGTGGAATAAGCCAAATCTATATAGTATTCTATTTATATTGATTTCTGTAACTATATGTTTCACAGAACCCACGTTTTAGAGAATTTTTGTTTTATTATTTATAATATATTTATTAATTGCAATTTTTTTATTTACTGCAATAAGCCATCTTTATATAATACTCTAGCTATATTGATCTCTGTAACTATATGTTACAGGGAACTTACTTTTTAGAGAATTGTACCTATAAATTATAATTTTCTTCGTCACTGTTAAATTATTGATATATATTTTAAATAGAAAATAAGAATAAAATTTAGGATTGGTATCACAAAAAATTCTAAATTGAGGCCATGTTTACCCAAATCTAATTTTCATGTTGCAAAAACTTCAAAATCGATGCAGCAGTACCACATCTACGTCAAACAAATCTTGTATCACAAAAAAATTACAAATCGATACAGCCACTACATTTACCCCAAATTTGTAACATCCCGAATTTCGGACGTTTATAAGTTGAAATAATATTAGATTTTGATGATTAAGAGACAAAAATTAGACATCGCCTTGAAAGGCGTGAAATTGGCAGTTTGACTTCAAAGTGTCTAAAGAAAGGGCAAATTGAAAATTGTCATCTCACTCCCGTCTTGTACTAGAATCCATGGAATGAGGGTAAGAATATTTTTAGAGAGGCTACAAAAATTTTACGACAAAATCCTGAGTTATTTTTCGATCGCGATTGAGCCAAATCAGCACCGATTGAGCCCTACCAGTCCTGAAATTTCACGAATTTCGAGAAATGTCTCGTCGGTCATCTTTTTGACCAATTCGACCAGCTTTGACAGAAAATAATTGAGGCCCAAGCTTTATGAGTCCAAATTTCACTAATAGTCCAAAAATCAGTCAATTCGTTCAGCTTTATGTCGCTTTCGATGAATAGTCATCGGCAATAATTATCCTTAGGATATTTTTTTGGTCAAAGCACTCTCTCTCTCCTCCATAATTTCCAGAACACTCTCTCTCCTCTCTCTCCTCTCTCTCTCTCTCTCTCTCTCTCTAAATTCGGATCTCTCTCTCGCGGCCCAATTTTCTGGCCTCAACTTCAATCGGCCGTCGACGGAAATCCGACCGTTGGATCATCGCGATTTTTGGGTATGTTGTATTTCAATGTCTTGTGGTTCTATTCCAATTTGAATCACTTCGATCCGAGGTCATTTGGCCTTTCGAATCTGCTTTGACATTTCGGTCGACGAACCAGTCTTTTATTACCCGAATTTGATATAGGGCTCATATTGATATATGTTGACCCCAGCAACCCTAGAGCTCATTTTCATGTGAAAATATTGATTTTCAGCTCGTGAACCACCCCATTTGGCCCTTGATCAGCCCCGATTTTGACGAAATTCATCGGAATTTGTCGTGTTTCTCGGTCGTCGCCGTGCGCCACCGCTTCCACCGCTTTCTCAGCTCTGTTTCAGCCTCAATTAGGTAAGTTAAACCTCTATTTCTCGATTAGAATATTGTACATGCCATGGACTAGCTCTAGGGTCCGATTCGAAGTAAATCAATTTAGGAAAAATTGCCGGAATTTGTGTATTTGAGCAAATTGATTCTGTGGCGTGGCTGTGATATATTAATTGGGCTTGGTATGTTGCTGTCTTGGCTGGATATAGGCTGTTTGTGGTGATTTGAGTGGGTCCCGTGTGGATCGAGTACCGAAAAATGGGTTTTTAGAGCATTTTATGCAAAACCGGGTCCGAGCAATATTTTATATTACTACTTCAAATATTTGAGGATGGATTGGATGTGTTTGATTTAAATTCATAATTATTTATATCAAGCCATTGATTTGCTATTATTTGAAATCTTAAGATTGTAGTCCCGAATTGGACCTAATTTGATATTTTCTGGCCCTGCGGTTTTCAATACTTGCATTGAGACCTGAGAGTTGGGTTTGAGGGTGTTTGGTATTCTGAGAAGGGATTTAGAGGTTAGCTTGCTAAGATTTGTTCTCATAGGTGATTGCCCTTATTTTTCAGACCCTAAAACATAAGCATGGCAGGGATACCACAAGATTTGATATCCAGGTGGCGGAGTACCCAGTTGACGAGGACAATTGATGGTGAATCGGAAGTTGCTGAAGAATGTGGTTGCCCTGGTTTAGTTGTTGTCGTTAATATTTGTAAAACTGATATTGATGTATAATATGGAGCTAAGAATATGTAATACATGAGATGTTATGGTTGCACTAGTCCTTGCTCATTCATTGTTAGGGGTAAGGTATCGCTTCCGCTAGCGTTAATTTGGATATTAAGTTTTTTTTGGGTCGGCGACAGTCTTGGGATGTTGCATGTATCGACCGTCGTTACGCAGATGTCGCGCGCTCGTGGAGGTTCGGGGCGTGACAAAATTAATATCACAAAAAATTTCAAACTAATACATTTGTGAAAAAGCTACCAAAATCTTAAGGCAATTTTGATTGCAAAATTAGGGAATTTGAATATTTTCAAAAGTGAGGGAACTCTAATAGCTAAATTAGTAAATTTTACCATAATTTTTAATCTCAATTCATTTTCTTCGTATCTACCTTCCCTAAAATGACGTCAATTAGAGGAACCATTATGTTAAATTTTCACAACCACACTCCAGTCATCCGAATTACATGTCTCTTATATTTCCACATTAGTAATTTCGTGTGGATATTTGATGGAAGCCTACGAATGGTAGATTTGTATATTATAAGTAAATGTAGCATGGGCTATGAGTTTTGGAATTTTGTGAAATGAAAATTAAGTTGGGGTAAATGTGGTATAGGTGTATCAATTTGAGATTTTTTTGTTGTTATCCCTCAAAAGTTCTTTTTATGGGTCAAATGGTGGCGAGGGGCGACCAATACCTGTAACCCCTTTGGTTGTTACCATAAATCCCTACTTGTTACGGAATATAATTTAAGCTTATTTTGCTAGTAAGTTAAATTTAAGATAAGATATGCCTTTTCAAACTTTTTATTATTATTATTATTATTAATTACTTAACTTTCAAATTAAGTGGATTTCCTTGCTAAGAATATATATTTCACAGATTAAATTGCTCAAACCATATAAGTTCGACTGAAGAACTAAACTATGTTATATATTTACATATGTATCTAAATCCATATGCTTATTTAACCAGTAATTCTTGATTAGGGTAATCCATCGTGAAAGACCTGTTCTATTATCACGCATAATTCCTCAACCTATTATGAAGGGGCAAATAACTAAAAAAAAACAGCTTTACTATTTGTCCTAATTATATCCAAAGCTTGTTTTGTCTCCTCAAAAACCTTCAACCTCAACCTATTATGAAGGGGCAAATAACTAAAAAAAAACAACTTTACTATTTGTCCTAATTATATCCAAAGCTTGTTTGTCTCCTCAAAAACCTTCAACTTTTACTTTTGTCCCAAATTTATTGGTTTAATATAAAAAAAAAACCTCATTATTTTTACTTTTGTCCCAATTCCATTAGCATAATACTCAAAAAAAATCCCCATCTTTAGTATTTGTCCTAATTACATCCAAATTTTTTTGTCTCATAAAAAACCTAACATTTACCTTTATCCAAATATATCATCATTAACCTTTCATCCATAATCACTGTTAGTTAATCCTATGTGATATTTTCACGTAATTAATGAAGTACATCTCAATAAAGTTAACATGAAAAAACCCTCAACTTCTCTTCTATTGTGTGCTTCTCTACACATTGTCGAGAAATATAAAGCCACTCAAGATGGAACGTTTCGGATTCTCAAATCTCATCGTCCATGAAACATGATGTTTCCTAATTTTGAAAATTCATTGGTAAATTTAGCGAGAAAATTCAAGTTATGTAGGATTAATGAACAGTAATTACGGAAGCAATGTTAACAATGGTAGAATTGGGACAAAATTAAAAGTTATGTATTTTTATGAGATAATTTTTTTGTGGATATAGTAGGGACATATGTTAAAGTTGGTTTTTTTTTTGGTATTAGACAAGTAGAATTGGAATAAATGTAAAAGTTAGGAATTTTTTATGAGATAATTTTTTTGGATATAATTCAGACGAATGCTAAAGTTAGTTTTTTTTTTTTTTGGTATTAGGCCTATTATGAACATTCTGTAATACAAAATTGCAACAATTTCTTTGAAAAATCGGCTTAAGGGTTAGCTTCATAGACTTCAGCTCTACTCTCCCGATAAGCAGTTAGGTCCACCAAGCCCTTGCCACGTGGGACTGTATAAGTTTGAAGATGCAAGTTATTCGATTTTTCCTTGTTTGAGGATTTTTACAATTTTTTATTAATTGTCTTACACATTAGAATAATTTATTTCTTTTATGTTTAAGATTTAATAAGGACATTAAGGATATTGTCTATTTTGATTTAGAAGCTATTAATTTAGGATATCTAATACGATTTCTTAGTTATATCCATTTCTTAATTTGAATATTTTTATCTCTAGATTATTTTGGTTAATATTGCTTCACTTTTCATGTGAAGATAGCCTAAATCTTTTAACGAATTAATGAATCGAAAGAAATTTCTCCAGTTAATATTGCTTCGCAAGTTTGCGTGTTTGCGAGTTGCAATCCGTTGTCATCACTCATTTCTACTGCGGAAGTTGTTATTGATCGAATAGAGTCGAAGAGTAGAGTAAACCAAATAGAAAGGCCAAACCACTAGAATAGAAGATATTTTCTTTTGGATAACATATTTTGTCTACAAACAAAACTTTATCCTTTGCACGTTGTTTTGCTTGCCGGGCCTGCCGGCCATCCCCTAGGCCGCTACTCTCGCGGCCTCAATGGCAAAAAATATATATAAAAAGAAAAAAAATTATTCAGATAATATTTTAAAAAATTACAAAAATCATCCATATAGTCATGCCATATAAGATGATTTGGTATTCACACCAGCCATTTCTGATCGAAACTAATCAGAAAAATTACATTAATAAATTGTTAAAAGGTTTAGAACTGTTTTTTTTTTAATAACTTTCCCTCAATTTGCTTATATCCTACAATCCTTCTTGAAGTTCTTGATTTTACAATCTTTGAGATGTAACCCTTCCCAAGTTGACTTCCTATGTGATTCCGTAAAAGGTTCGGAAATTCTGAATTCCTTAGCAAATTGTAATCTTTTGATGTCCAGAGGATCTATATGGTTCTCCTAACAGGAGAACTATAAAAAAAATCGTAAATTTATTGCAATTGTGTCAATTTAGTTCTAAATTTTTTTTTTATCAATTCAGTCATAATTTTTTTTTTGCTAATTTAGTCTTACGGCTCTATACCCAACCCAACTTGCTCTTACACACTTTCCGGTCTTAGGGGATGTTGCCTTCGATGGGAAATGAAGTAGAGTTTTGTTTTCACTTGTCTTGAAAATGTGCTGGAATAAACCTTGTTATCCCCTAATCTGTGGGGAGTTGTTAATTTTAGTCTTTCCATCCTTAATGATGTGCTTCCTCCTCTTCTTAATCGGCTAGTGTTGAGGTAACCAATTGTTAATAATATTTTAATATTATTTCAAATTTATTTATTTGTTTGTTTGTTTTTATTTCCTTTTTACTTCTTTTTTTCTTTTGTTTTTTCTTTCTTGTTCCTCCAGCTAGTTGCTGAACTCGACAACCGGCCATAGGTGGAGGCCGATGAGGCCCAATGCACATGTTAGCGCCGGTCAGCCAAATGAATTGCATAGGCACAAATGTAATAGGTTTATGATTGAATTGAGACAATTGCAATAGATTTAAGACTTTTGAATAATATTCCCTTCTCCAAACATTAGGGTTATTCTTCCTCCCCATGATTGGACATCCTAGACGCTCCATAGATTCTACCACAGTCCAACTCATTCACCACGTTAATTTTAAGGGATTTACTTCTCGCTTATGAATTGTCTATAATCAAGAAGAATTAAAAAAAAAGTGATAAACCTATTACAATTATGCCAATTTAAGTCTTAGTAGTCCTTTCAATTGTATCGATTGAATCCTAAACCTTTTTAACATTTTGTCAATTGATTTATTCAGCCAATTTTGATCGAAAATCACTAATATAGACGCCAATGTGGCATGATTGGCATTGAAGTGACCTTTTTTTAAAACAATATGTTAATAAATTTTGAATTTTTTAATTATTATTTTCTTTACTTTTTCATTTTTCCTCTGGACTCATGGTTGGCGAGAGCATTATGGCCCTCGCCTAGTGCCACTGAGGGTCAGTTGGTGACCCTTAGTGACCCTAAGTCCAAGGAAAAAAAAAGAAAAAGTAAAGAAAAGAAAAGAAAGAAAGAAAAGTATAAAACTTTTTTTTGAACGTTAAAGTATAAAAGTTCAAACGTTATAAAATACCATTAAGGGTTAACACTATGAAAAATTCCAAATTGGTACAATTATTTGAAAAGCTTATCAGTTTGGGATTTTTACTCTCCGTTTATCATAGGTATACTAATTTGAAATTTTTTATGGTATTAACTCAATTTTATGAAACTAACAAAAGATAAATTTGCCACATATGCACTAGGGGTAAATTGTTGTCACAAGTGTATTAGTTTGTGATTTTTTGTGGTCAAAAAATTAGTTTTGGGTAAATTTACCATATGTATACCAGTTTGGCTTTTTGGTAGTCAAAAAATTAATTCAGGGTAAATTTATCACAAATATACCAATTTGGCATTTTTCATGGCATTAACCTTTAAAAATATCCATGTCAGCACCGACCGTGGCATGTGGAATGGCTAATATCTACGTCAGCGATTTCTAGCCAAAATTAACAGGATAAACTCAATTGACAAAACGTACAAAATGTTTAGCATTCGATCGGTACAATTGAAAAGTTTAAAACTGAATTAATACAATTGAAATGGGTTTATGATTTTTGTTAGAAGAGTTATACATAAACATGTATAAAAGAAGAGTTACCTCCACAGTTCAACCACCTTAGGAACTCATATATATTTTTTGGACTTGTCTTCTGCTGAGTTAGCCAGTTAAATCTTTGACTAGGCATCGTTTACTTATTCAACTTGGACACTACTTGTCTTCAATCCAAGCCCGACTTTCTTTGTCTTTACCGTTGGAGTCATGGTTAGGAAGTGGGGGCTCCGCCGCAACCCTGTCTCCTTTGCACTCAGCCTCGCCTAGGAGGAATATGAGGTCAATTACAACTTTTCTTCTTCAAGCAAAATCAATTTCTCTCTCTAAAATGGGCACTGTGCGATAATGAAAGAAAGGAATCCGACTCCACGAACTATCGCTTTAAGAAGCACTAATCGAAGGATAGAGAATACAAAGGAGACCCTCTACACGGGAAAAAAAAAATCATAAACATATTGTATTGGTACAAATTTAGTATTAAACCTTTCAATTGAATCAATTTAATCTCATACTTTTTGTATTTATGCCAATTCAATTCATTCGGTTAATTTTGATCGGAAATCACTGACATAGATGGCGATCATCTTACGTGACACGGCGGGTACTAACATGGACAAAATTTCAAATATCTAATATTTTTCTTTTATGTTTTTTTTTGGCCGTGAGAGGGTCGCTGGCCTAGCGATCCTCGCCGGTTATGTCGCGTAGGATAGCCATTATCCATGTCAGTGTTTTCTGGCCCAAATTAACCGTACGACTTGAATTGACACAAATGGCTCTCGCTTTCATGGCTAGCAAAGGGTCATCGGTGAACCTCGCCAGCACAATGAAAATAAAAACAAAGAGAAAAAATGAAAAGAAAATAGAAATTAAGAAGTTAATATGTTGTAAAAATCAAAAAATTATCAACGTCAGCATCGGTCGTGCCACCTAAGATAGTGATGATTTACGGCTAATATGGCTCAATTGGTAAATTGTCAATATGTTCAGGACTCAATTGATAAAATTAAAAGATTCAGGACTCAATTGACAAATGTACAATAAATTTAGGACCTTTTGGACAATTTTCGCCAAACCTGTATTTCACCCACGCATTAAAAGGATTACGTTCTTCCTAATGTTTCTTCAGAAAGAGACAAAACAAGGAATACTCTCTTCAGAATATATGCTGCAATGGCCAAAATCCCATCCATAATGGTAAGCTCTTCATCCATCTTAACACTAGCATTACCCACTACAGCGACCTCACATGATTGCTACGCAGCGTTTGGACCATGTCCTCGCGTTTGGACTATATCCTCCCGTTTTTGGTGCCATACTACTTAATGTAGCCAATTCAGTTATCCTTTTCAATCACACACGCTTTGAAAATCAAGATTCATAAAAGGAAAATTTTCATAATCAGTGATAAACTTATTGTATGGATGCATTTCAATCTTAAACTTTTAATTTTGTCAGTTTAATACTAAACCGTCCTAAACCTTTTGCGCGACATTTTAGATGTAGTCATTCCAATCGATTTCGCTCCGAAAGTCGTGATGCGATAGTCCAGTTATTGCCGGCGCCTACATGGCACTATGGCCACATTAGTAGCTCCCAACGAAAAATGATGAAGGATACATGAGAATTTTGCGCAAAGATTGATGTCTAAATGAAAAAAATTAAAAAAGTTTAGACCTAAATCGACATCCGCATGATGGGTCTATGGATGATCAGGTAATTTCCCTAATTAAGAAATGCATCAAAAATAACTACAGCCTTAATGGATTATCCTCCGGAGCGAATTCCGGTTTGGTACCTTGTAGGGTGATCAGTCTCGATCCGGTTCGGTTCCCCTCAAGAACTGGGAACCGGTTGGATCGGACAAAAAAAAAATGTAGCCAAATTACATCTATAATTGTTGAAATCAATAATGTTATAGAACTTCAACGTCTATATAAAATGACTTTCCAATAGCAAAAAATAAGAGGCTCAAGGAGCCGAAAGAGATTCACGGACCAAATTAGAAAAAAAAAATCAAAAAAGGGCATTTCGGGCTCCCGGTCCTAGGAACTGGACTGCCTGGTCACCGGTTCAATTTTAGGAACGAGAACTAGATCGGACCTCTATAGAATCGGAAACGGACCACCAATCCCGTTCCGATCCGATCAGTCCAATTTGCTCACCTTAGTTCCTTGTTCCTTGTGGATGATCTGCTTATAAAGCCTTGTTCCTCAAGGCTTCTTTACATTCTTCCTCTCCTTTTCAATAAATATCAGGCTTTTGTCGACCACTTAGGCCATCTCTCTTGCAAGAGATCTGTACCTTCTTTTATACTCAGTCATTTTCTCCGAAAAAAAACTTTTGTCGGGAGATTTTTAGTTCATAATGTAATCCATTATGCTTGGATACTTTAAAAACTAGAGTTAGGTTCCATTCGTGCGTGGAAAATGAGATGTTTTTAGAAAATATTTTTCAAAAAGTCATTTTTCAAGAAAATGACAATATTTTTCGGTGTCCGACTGAAATCTAAAAATGAACAGGAAAATATGTTTCTCCTTTCGGTATGGACAGTCATATTTGATTTACCTCTGTCCACTCCTTTTAACTATCTTTATTTTTATTTGTATTTATTTGTATTATTTTATTTTATTTCTTTCAAAAAAATTCTAAATTTTAATTTTCAAAATTTTTCTCTTTTTTTTTTTTTTCCTTTTTCCATTCTTCTTCGGCTGGAGACTAGTACAGGCGAGGCTCGAACTCTCTGACCTCACTCACTGGGGGCAAGGCCTCATCATAGGCTAGCGAGGCTTGAAGAAGGGAAAAAAATAAAAATAAAAAAAGATAAAAAGAGAAAAAAATAAAAATAATAAAAAAGAAATGTGAAGAAGTTGAGGAAAGAAAGACGAGGGAGGAAATCAGTTTCCTTATCTTTCAAGGTAATTTTTTCATGGGAGGAAAATATTTTTCTTGACTCATTTATTTTTTGTGAAATGAGCGTTGGAAAATTTGAAAAATATTTTCCTGAAAAATTGTTAATATTTTCCGTAAAACGAATAAAGCCTTAATGTTATTAAAAATCCAATTCGGCACCATAACGTATTCATCACTAAACTAGTTTCACCTCGCAAAAAATCTCATATCCATATCTCAGACCAAAATCTTTCCTCCATTTACGTGCATAAGTGTCAAGACACTACGATTTACATTTTCTAAGTCGGATCCGTCATTATTCACATTAATCCCGTCTTCCATTTCTTTGTCAAGTGTTTTAGGATGTACAATATTTTAAAGAGAGATATTGGATGAAATGTTAATAGATGGTAGATTGGTGCAAGGGTATCGGTTTTCGGATTTTTGTCAGATGGAAATTAGTTCGGGAGAAATGTGTCATGGAATATCGGTTTAGTTTTTTTTTTTGAGATGAAAATTCATTTGGATAAATTTACTGGTCGGATTTATTTAACAGTATTAGTCGAAAATTTTAAAAAATGATTAACTTTTGACCGGAGCTAAAAGGGAGCCACGTCCATTCCAATGACTCGAATCCGACGTACGTTCAAGTTGGGCTATAATTGCTCAGAGGAATATAGTTGGTGCCTGCTAAGAATTTGTGCTGTCTCTGCGAGAATCTCTGAGTCGCCCAGGTGATCAATTTCAATCCCTCCGAATCGCATCATCAACTCTGCCTCGAGCTTGATCGCGCTTCGCTCGCATTCGCTCTGATCTCGTCGGACTCCGTTTCTCTCTCTCTCTCTCTCTGTGTGATGGACGGCGTTATTGACCGGAGCTCCGATCAGCGACCGACGGTCTTGGTTACCAACGACGACGGCATCGACGCTCCTGGCTTGCGCGCTCTGGTTCGCGCCCTCGTCTCCGCCGACAGATGCCGCGTCCGAGTTTGCGCTCCCGATTCGTAAGTTTCAGTAATCGCACACAGGCCTTGACTTTATGCGCTCGACAATGCAGGATGTGGTGCGTGAAGGTCCCCTATTCGATTTTTTTTTAGCTGTGAGTTTTGCGAGTCGGGGCTCTGATTCTCTGGATTATTGGACCGTAGGAACTTGATGAGGACTCTACGTTTGAGTTTTTGGGCATTTGTGTGATGTCACTCTGTTTTGGTCTTCTTCGAGTTCAGTAGCATATTCAGCTTGATTTTCAAGCTGTTTTTGGTTGATCTTTTGGATATCTCTGTATAGAAGGTTAGTGTCCTTCAGCTGAATATGTATTTACGAGTAGACGAGGACAAACTGGGTAAGTAGTTCAAGAAATGAAGAAAACGTAATTGTTAGGAGTATCTGAAACACTTTGTCAGTGAGGATGTATTTGAGCTGCCGGTTTTATTTCTTCCCACACAGTTTCGGTTGTCCATACTCCGTAGAGCTTTACTCTTGGTATCTATCTTTTTTCTTAGTAGACACAAAGAAGAAAAACTCTTCGGTCAATCGAAATTCGCGCTGGACGTTTTGTGGTGACAAAACCTTTCACTCATAATACTGAAAGACGTAATAGTTTAGGATGCTAGATAGTGATGAGTCTTCCTCTATTCCTAGCATGAGCAAGTCTACTACACCAAGCCACTCACATATCAAGAATCTGTGGGATCCACAGTAGGTCCCTCTGAAGTTACCTTGTAATTTTTGCTTTGTGATTGGTTTTGTTCTTCACATCACTTATAAACTAAGTGTAGAATTTATATTCTTCTCGAGCACAAAGGTGCATATTCTTTGTTTGATAAGATTGGTCTGTAGTCATGTGGAAGTCCAAGTGAGCCTATCATGTGTCTTCCAACCTTTGATCACCTTGTCTGGCTTAAGAGTAAGAAGTACTTTCTCATGGTCACAGGCTAAACAGCCACACAATATGGATATCTTTCAATGCTTCAGAAAGAGAATACTTGCAAGGCAGCCCATCTTTTTGAGTTTGCACAGGAGCAGGGCTTAATCAAGTTCCTGAGGCATGCAGAGAGCTGTTTGCCATCCCATGCCCACTTCAAATTTGGTAGTATGCCTCTCTAGCGAGATATCTCCTCTCTTAGAGTATCCTCACATTTAGAAACTCCAAAAAAAAAAAAAAATCCATTGATGGATAGTTAGGTCTTTACTGTTAGAAAGTTAAACCCTGAAACTTGCACTATTAAATGGAAGCCGTCCCAGGCTTCTTTAATAAAATTTTGAGGGAAGGGTGGGAAAGCCACATATTCTCAAATCCTGAACATTCGATCATTAAGTAACGGAACATAGGATACTAGATTGCCTTCCATATACATGGAGAGAAGAAGAGAGGGGGGAGTTCTTGAATGTTATGTTGTCAAGGTGGTCAAAGAAGGCCACGTTTTAGACTCCATTGCAGCAGCACAGATTTTACTGCTATCAAATTGTGCGTGTGTGTGTGTGAGGGAGATAGCCAATCTACTCTCAGTATTTGATGAGGACCTAAGGTACTCTACAAAGGGTCAAAGTTAGCTCTCTAAAGTCTTGATTTCGAAACTTTGTTAGTTGTTTGTTTCTGATGAAATATTCTCTCGCTCTGTTAATTGCATGAATTGGATCCTAGTTGACATACTGGTAAAAATTTGGAGCAGCACTTTTCATTCATTGGATGGTAGAGGGGTGTTGGGGTTGTGGGATGGTGTTGTTAATTTTTTGGAATATGCATTCCTTTGCTTGCTAGCTTCCTAACCCCACAGGAATTATTTTTTACTGGCTTGATTTCTATTTCCCATTTGCAGTCCCTTTAAAATTCAAATGATTCGTGGATTTAATGGAATGGAATGCTTTTCTCATCCTGAGTTGCACTGTTGGCAGGGAAAAGTCCGCCGTCAGTCATAGTATCACATGGCTTCATCCTGTAGCTGTTAAGCGAGTAGATATCGATGGAGCAGAAGCCTTTGCTGTCTCTGGTTTGAATCTTCGCCATTCAGTGGATATTCAAATTTGAAAATTTCCTATTGTCTAGTTCAAGCTACTATCCCTTTACCTTTGTTGTTGCTAGGACTAGCATTTCCACTTTTGGTGATTCTCTAATATTCTTAAGACACTTGAGGAATTTACAGAAACAGACGAAAAGAAAGTAAAACATCACTTGTGAGTTAGATGTCCATACAGTCATATGTAAGTCAACAGCTGACTATGTTTTCTTGCAAAAGATCGGTCTGAATCTGGCAGATAATCCACTTGTGAATCCTCTTGGTGAGTCGTTTTCCACCCGTGATCGAACTCCCTAAAGCCACGATAGTGTTGTGTAAAACTCTTAACATTATTAGTCATTTTAAAGGTGGCTCTTGAAAATAGCAATGGAAGACATATAATGTGAACTGACCACTGAGTATAGATATATATAATATCTTGGAGTCCATTTGGACCATTCCATCGCCCTGAATGTCCTAATAATAGAAGCTTTTTGTACCTTTCTTCGGGAGTAACCTACCATATTTTCATCGTTGTTTTCCTCCTCAAAAGCTGTGTCTAAATTTTCGTGTCTAAAATTTTGGGCTGAGTTGTGCTGCAGAAGGAAGGAATATAATGAGACTAGAAGATCTTTACCTTTTTGTCAGGTTATTATTTAAACTTTCTAAATGTGTTCTCATAGTTAAAATTGCCCATTGAACTATTTGTTTTTTCTTCCTTTTCTTTTATGAGTTGCTACCCCGCAACTTCTTTTCCTAGTTAATTTTTTGGGCTTATCATGGACTGACTACTTTTTCTCCATAAGCTAAGTCACATGAGTTGGGATATACTGCGATTCTCAAGCAGGAGATTAGTTTTTTATGACAGTGTAAAGAAGTGCTGTGCTTTGTTATCTTAGCCAATTCACATCTCTTATGTATTTGCAGGAACTCCAGCAGATTGTACTTCTTTGGGAATCTCTAATGCAATCTTTTCTTCGATTCCTGACCTGGTATATCTGGCTTTCTGCAGAAACTTTTTGCTCTGCATTACCCTGTTCTTTTCAAAGTGTCAAAGTCAAACTCTTCTATGCTAGCGCTAGGACAATGCAGTAGCTAGCTTTGAGCCCTCTATGGGACTTCATCTATGTTAGTATGTCAGAACATTATACTCGTGTTAATTCAAAGTGTGCGGAGCCCTTCTTTCCAACTTTTCTGGGCAGTATTATGCTGATACACTGGTAGAATTTTTGCTTTCTGATTTATTGATCTCCTCTTACATGCACACAGGTACTCAGTGGTATTAACAAGGGCAGCAACTGTGGTTATCACACGTCAGTAAAGCATTCTTTTGGTCTATTCATGGAGTTTGCTCTCCATATTTTTTGGTATCTCAATTGCGTAGTAGAGCCTCAAAATCCACTAAATACTCAATCAGCCACCATTAATTGAAGCTCTTTTATTTCCATAGTAGATTACTACCACATCCCTTGTTTTGGCAAATTTGTGTGACACTCATATTTTAAACCCTGTGGGAACACTCCTTGTTAAGATCTGTTGGATCCACCAAATAAACACCGTATGCTCAGATAACTTTAATGTGCATGTTTTGTAGAAGTAGACTAAAAAAGATGATTTTCAAGGAATCTATTTACCTGTAATGATAAAACTGCTCATGAAGTGAAGGCCACGTTGTTTATGGATTTGGTGGATGTAACAGATTTTACCAGGTGCATCTTTGAAATGGTTTTGCAAAAGGACGGGTGGTGGTCCCTCAAGTTGGTCAAAATAGGGGTGTCGGGAGGAATTTATTACTCTCTGTAATATGGAGGAACTCAAATTTAGACTTAAGTATCTTTACTTTCTCATAAGAAGAAAATTCATCTGCTTGACATGTCTGTTGAATATGGTTATTACAATAAATAGCAGAAAGTTCGAGTGAGTATATTTAGATATTTTTTCACAGCAGATTAAAGAGGATCTTGACTATAGTGGTTATAGTTTTGTTGTACCTTGTCTTGGGAGGGAGTCGGGAGAAAAGACTCTTTTCAATGTGGACCTAAAAAGTTTAAGTCGGACATTATCATTTTCTTTTTTTGTTTCCTCATGCTAGGTCTGACATTTTATCATAAATTGTGACCGGTTCAGGTGTACAATAAAACTCGCAATTTTCCATTCTTAAAGTACAGGAAGGATTTTGACCAAAAAAAAGAAAAAAGGAGTACAGTACAGGAAGGATATAAGAATTTTGAATTGAGTTTCAAAATAGATGCAAGCATAATGTTAAATCCACTTTACTGTGACTTTGGTGATTTAGTAGCTAGTGCGTTTGTAGTCACAATGTAATATTTTGTGATATTCTATTGCCTGCTGACATAAATGTGCACCTACTTGTTACATTACAGAGTTTACTCTGGAACTGTAGCTGGCGCTCGTGAGGCCTTCTTTAACGGTGTTCCTTCTGTCTCAATGTCATATGACTGGTATTGGCCACTAACGATTCTCCACTTGCTATGTTACTCAATTGACAACTTGCTTCATAGAGAAAACCCAATGCTCTGTTATAATCTATACTCAAGGCGGTCTCAAGTTCTTAATTTTGACTGGCTTAGCGATTTATGTTTTCAATAATCTCTTCTTGGCCGATGAGAGATCAACCTTGTATATAATACAATGAAAATAGTTCTTCCTGCAGATTGACTTTTAGAACTGAAAATTCTTGTTCTTTTGCACAGATATTGCTGACCACATTATTCTCTTGTCACATGAGCTGCATTAAGGTGAAATGTTTTGGAAGTATAAACAGGAATTAAAATCTTTAAATTTTAACTCTAAAGAGCTGTTGAGTACAGCTGCATTACATTGGAAATTTACCTTGCCGATCATGGGCTTAGTTTCAAAATTTGTTCTGCTAATATGTCCTCTCTAACATGTAGTTAGCAACCTCCACCTCCCATTGTAATGTCCATTAGCATGACCAGCATGAGCATGCTATCTTCCATCCTCTTTCTGACTTCCCTGCGTCCTTGCATGTGAAAGCTCATGCAAGAATGTGTTCAAGAGATCATGAGAGGCTGCTTAATTCGATTTGTAAAACTGGGCTACAAGCCATTCCAAGCCTGTTCAACCCTTGAGAGGAGGCATGGCTAGAATAAATCGACTTATCTGGTTATCTAGGAATGATTATCTGAGAAAGAAATCATAAACAAAATTAAAAGAGAACTCGTATATAAAGGTAAAATCTGCACTTGCAAATTGAGAAAGTGACATCCTATTAGTTCATTATAAGCTTATGTAAAAATTCAGTCAAATTTATACTAGTTTCTAGTTATTCATGTTATACAATGATCAAATAGGAGGAATAGTCACTTCTGATTTATTTCCTTGTTTTTTCACCCTCATTTATGTTTAACTACATTTGATTTGTAAAATAGGAATATGCGGCCGATGTCTGTAGGGTTGGACTGTGTGTCCAACTTATAACCTTGACCTGTCTATTTCTTGGTTTTCTACCTGGGCCGAACTTTAAAGACTCATAATATGAATGAAGACATATACACCAATCTGCCACATAAGTATGGTCTCCAGCAATTCTACCATAAATAAACTTGTTGAACAAATTTGAATTGCCAAGATGTTTTCTATGTACACTTTGGAAATGTCTCCAGTTCACTTGAATATATCATGTTACCAGCACGAGGTTCTCATGGTTTGGAGTTTGGACCCGACATATGAAATTAGAAAATAGGACGCAGTCCAAATTTTTAAAGGATTGTACCAAAGACATTGCAGGAAATATATTGCTAAGATTTTGACCGAGGGTACTGTTGGAATACTCTAATATTCACTTATAGATGCCATCAAATTGGTTTATATGATTGATCTCTAATGGCTCTGTAGAAAGTACACATTTGTACAGAATAGGACAACCTTGCATTTAACCGCCACAAAGTTGGTATCTCTAAAGCTTACCGTTGTTGCTTACTCCTGATTTCAGTATTGATTTTCAGGGTTCGAGGTAAAAGCAAGGTTGATGACTTCACACTTGCTGCTGAGGCTTGTCTACCTATAATAGGTGCAATACTCGATAGAATCAGAAACCACAGTTATCCAAATGGTTGTTTCCTAAATGTAGATCTACCAACAGATATTGCAAACCACAAGGTAAATTTGACAAATTGCTCTTTGATAGCAGGCATTATGCCATAATTGGGATAATTAATCTATACAATCACTATCACTACGAACATATCTATATATTTCACATAGATGTCTCCTTGTGTCATACTTTCAACATCTCCTATGTGCCATTGGCGATGTACCTTTCAAACAGTGAAGTGTTTGTTGGTCCCTGAAAAAGATAAAGCCTTATTTTGTCTTTTTTTTTTCACACAAGCACAGTAATCCATGAACATGCATTCAGATCTCTTCCCTGTTTACTGTTGTACTTTCAACTTGTCAGACTCCCTTGTCCTTAAGAATTTTCTTATTTATAATCATTGCTCCAGGCTTTTTTCACAGAAGACACCTCATCTCTTCCAGAGATCTGGTGTAGACTCAGTTCCAGTCTTTTGTGTGCAGTAGACCCACACTTGTCTTTGTTTGGTATATCCTTTTTTTTAGTTTTTTGGGGGAATCATAGAATGTAAGCACGGGGGAACTGGTCTTGGTTTAGATAAAGATGCTGTTGCGCATTTATATTTTGAAATTGAGGAATTAGATTGCAAAGCAAGTGATTCCAACTTTTGGATTATTTAAAATAACCAGAGATTATTTAAAAGGGACCAGACAGGTCAAGCTGTCTTATGACACGTACTTTACTGGAATCAGTTGAAGCACCTCAGAATCTTCACGAGCCAATTTTGACCTGTTCTCTTTTATGGCATTTCTATTACTATTACTATTACTATTGATTACGGGATGATTCCTGCCATTAGTCGAATGATCATGTTCTGCTATCCTTCACCACTTTCTCTAGGCTGTGACCTGATTGAAGTGTTATAGGCTTATAAGTGGGAAGGATTGTGAAATAGTTACTCCAAAAATTCCTCCAAATGCCATCACCTTTTCATATTTTTGCTTTTCTTCTAACCAGCTGTTAGAGCCTCATGCCAGCACTTGTTAGGGAGAGCATGGATAATTGATTAGCTTAACAAGGATTGAAAATCAACCTGTTGACTCCAACCTCCTTTGATTGGCATGGGATTTATACCTCTTCATTGCATGAGATTTCAGATGAATGACCTTATAAATGCCCAATGAGCTCAAAAGCATGTCATCAATGAGTACTGAATAGAGAATGCTTGCAACTTTTCATTTATTGGTATCTGGTACTTTTCCTTGTGACTTTAACCATTATTGAGTTTGGAACTTTGATGTTGCGGTTCTAACTATTTATAGCGCGACTTCTCAATATCTAGCTAGAGTTTTGTTGCGGTGAGGAGGATGTAATGACATTTCACCAGTTCTTTGTTTCCTTGAAAGGGGTATAAGCTGACTGAGCAGGGTAGAAGCTTTTCGTGATGGGATGGAGACTGGTGTCCTCAGAAACGCAAGGTGGACAAATGTTGTCAACAATGACTATGGATAAAGATGTAGCAGATTTGCCTGATATGGATGCATCAACTATCTCAGCAGAACATCGTCTGTTCAAAAGAGAAGTGGGTCTTTGTCAATCTGTCCTCTTGTTGTGACTTAGTTGTTTGATTATATAATTCTCAGCTTGCTTCTTGGGGAAACCTACTTGTTGTCAAAAAGCTATTCTTGCACTTGTCATTTTGATCTTTGGTTCAGTAGTTGTTAGTAACTCAATGTTGCAAAGTTGAATGCATTTTGATTAAATTTTCACCAGTCTCCAAAAGCTTATGGTCTTTTCATAGATTGAAATTTATCATGCAAAGCGTGCCATGCACAGAAGATAGGGGCTCTTCTACTTAGCTGCATATATCAGCAGGAAAACTTGGGGACAGAAGGATAGGATTTAGGGGATCACATTGTCAAGATGTCTGAAGCTTTTTCCTGTAAATATGCCATCAAAGTTCCTGTTAATGTTTCTTGAAACAATATTGGGGAGTGGAGCAAAATTATGGGGTTTTATGTGATTGATCGCGATTGTAGATTGTCTCTCTCTTCTAACACTAATTTGAACATTGTCAGGTAAGGAAATCTCAAGTTGATGACAGGGACATGGACCACCAATCTCTTCAAGAAGGCTATGTACGACCTATTTGCATAATTTGTTGAGTTGATGCCAAGGCGTAACTTACTTGACATTATCATTTTTCAGATTACCGTCACTCCTCTGGGTGGCCTTCCCTGCTGAGAAAGAATTTCAGGCCTTCTTAAAGATTGGCTGCCACGTTTTCTGAATGCCCTGCATCCGCTTGTCGTCTCCCTTCAGTGATGGTAGTTCTCCAATTTCCATGTGAGTTGCTATATTACTAAAATTTACGTGTTATAAGCATCAACTTTTGGATAGGGGCAGAAAACTTCTTCTTAACTGGTTAAGTTTTTATTCAACTGAAAGTTCTTTTGAATTTTTCTATAATGACCAACTGAATAGAGTGGCTCTACTGGATCAAGCCAATACCACCGCTATTTGGAATTTATGTCATGCAATGATCTATCAATTGTCATCAGTAGTTAATTATCAGTACAAATACTCTAGCTGCAATGGCTGCCCTAGTGGTCCAAAAAATTCTCATATTTCACAGTTAGAATACTTTTGGGAACTATTTAACTTTATGGTATTTAACTAGCAATTTATGTCTTGCCCCCCACCCTCAATTTCCCCATCTGCCATTTGTAGCTGTGTAATGAGAAGGAGTATAACAGAAGGTACTCTATTTTCTGATGTTCTCTTTTCCGTTTTGACAGAAACTACTTATTTTCTCCTAGAAGTAGATTATATTCCTAAACATGGATCGTGGCTGATAAGTTTGGTGGTTTCCATTCAAAGCACCCTGAAGCTATGTAATCAGCTTGTTCTGCATCGTCTCGTTATCATCCCTTGCATATTGAGGGATTCTGTGGGTGCAATTCGTTTCTGGGAGAACAATTGTCAAGAACGTCTGCCTAAATTGTTATTTTAGAACACTATCATCATGGAAGGGCACCATCTTCAGTTTCATATGATGTGTGTGGCTGATGGTCATCAGTGGAAACAGCTACCTTTCTGTTTGGAATAATGTAATAGCCACCATACCTCAAGATTTCATCTTATGTGGTTGCTTCTCTCTCTCTCTCTCTCTCTCTCTCTCGATCGACATGGGATAAGCTGTTTTAACTCCTCATTAATCACCTCGAATCACGACACTAACTCTGCTATTCTTCATGGTTGGCCCCGGCTACATCACATGCACAGCATTGCTTCTCATTCAAGATCTTGTTCCGCTTAAACTGCATGCTCGTGTATAATCGATGGATTGTGGCACATTTTAGGGAGGGGAGAACATCTCTTTCATCTTTTACCCATATTGTTTATGCTGACAGACCTTTCTTGCAGTTTGATCTGACTTTCCTAACCGAGCAAGTTCAGATTGAGAAGCTTCATTCTCTAACTAGGGAAAAGGACCCGTCCCGATCCATCTAGTGCAAGAAGGGCTCTAAGGCAAATTTTGATGAGTCAAGGTGATAATGATCTTTAGTTGATGAGCGGGACCTGATGGGGCTCATCCCGACAAAAATCTAATTGGTAATGATAGGTTGGCTTGGATAATAAGTGTGAATCGAGGTTTAACTAACCATGACTTGCCCGTGATCATTTCTAGTCTATATTTATTTAAACGGGAGGTTCTTTTTACAATTTTTGAAGTTGAAGACGAACTGAGATTTACTTCTCGGTTTAAATTCGACAATAATGGGACTGGATTTTTTCGGAATTGCATGCAATAATCAAGAAATTAGAAACTAGGGTCAAAGAGAACTAACGGAAGAAATTGAAATTGGAGTGAAAATAAGTCACGATCTATTGGATTGGCTTTGGGCATTTGGCAAATTAAAGCAATTAGTTTGCTACTTGGCCAACACTCAATGCAAAGTCAAATGTCACGTTGAACAAAATCTTTGTGTTGACTTTGTGAGATTAAATCAAACTACCTTGCATCGGGTTTCTGCTTGTTTCGAGCAAAGAGAGTATAGAATTATATTGGCAAAAGTACACCCCAAGTGCCAAAACTTGTGTACAGCGTGCACTTTGGTGCCAAAACTTTCAAATCGTTTATTTAAGTGCCAAGTTTGGAGAAAAGCGTGCACTTCAATGCCAAGTCCGATTAGAAGCATAGGTGGCATGCTGGAAAGTCTACATGGATTTTTTTACATTAAAAACTTCGGATGACGTGGCTCGCCGGAGGTTGAGTCAGCAATTTGAAGATTAAAACGACGTCGTTCATTTCTCTTTGCCCATAAACTCCTAAATCCCCAATCGAACCCCAAATTGAAAACCCTAACCGGCTGGTCCCCAAAGCAGAGGAAGAATGTGAACAATGAAATCAGTTTTGGTTCGTCGAGCTGCTCGAAATTCGACGACTATTTCTTCCGATCCCCTCATCATATCATTCTTGTAAAGACATTCCAAAGGTTTGTGTTCGGCATCCATTTTCTTGTCTACGATGGTTTTTGCTAACTGATGTTCATCTTCTTTCCTTTATGGTTAAAAAACAAGTGATTTGTCATTTTTTCTTTGTTTTCTTATGTCTACAGAAGCTTAAAAATCGTAAAACAGCCCATACTTCAAAATGGAGGGAAGGAGTTTCAGTAGTAGCTCAAATTCATTTTGACCAATTGAAAAAGATGGTGAGGTTTACTGTTATTGTAGGTTACCTAGTCCAAGAAGAATATCTTGGACTCGATTGAATCTAGGGAGAAGATTCCATGGATGTGGCAGATATAGAGAGGGATCCAAGTGCAAATATTTCAAATGGGTAGATCAAAAATTATTCGGCTGAGCCACAGAGGTGATATTGGAGCTTCTTGAAAAACGACATGAACCTCCACTTACATTAATGGACGAGGAGTTGGATGATATCGATTCAAGGGAAGCTGAGATGAAGGCTGTAAAATTGTGACCAATAAAATGAAGAAGGAAATGTCAACGCTGAAAAAACAAAGAAAGCATAATCGAGCGTTAATTATGTTTTTGTTCTGTTGTGTAGCTTATTTAATAGGAAAGTGTAAGGTGTGTGATGAGAGAAAGTTCCTCAGTCTACCATAGGTGAAGATCACTTGGACATATACTTGTATTGGATAATGTATAAGTAAGGGATGATTTTTGTATGGATGAATACGTTGTAACGGTATTTTGTTGGAAATGGAAGGTTGTAATGCAGTGTTTGCTCAGTTCTTGGACTATTTATGTATTATCAATTTCTATTCTCTTAGTTTTTGCTTCACTTGTTTGGTTTGCTGCAAATGTGGCTGCTGGTATGTTGCAAATGGGCTACTGGTTTGCTGCTCGGTTGCTTTGCTGGTTTGCTGCATTTGCAAACCAGGAAATGTTGGTGGTTTGCTACAAATGTTGGTGATTGACTTGTTAGAATTTATAGGTAATTGGGTTGATGATTTGCTACAAATCCTGCTTCCAATATTGATCACTTAAGTACCAGTCGGGGGTAAAAAGTGATCAATTAAATTCCAATTATCTTTAAAAGAGATTACTTTAGTGCCAAGTTATTGTCAAAGTGATCACTTAAGTGCCAAGTTATTATGAAAGTGATCAATTCAGTGCTAACTTGTTATGAAAGTGTTCACTTAACTTAAGCACATCATCAAAACTTACAATAACAATTCGTGCACCAGCAACTTGCTGATGTAACTTGACTTGCAATATCCGACCATAATACACCAGCAACTACAATTATCATTGTGCACCAGCAACTTAGTTCACAGAAATTGACAAGTATGCACAGCAAGAATGCATTGACAAGTGCACCGGTAAGAATGCACAGCAAGTTGCTGGTGCATTCACAAATATGCACCATGAAGTAGCTGGTGCCCTGGTGCACCAAAACAGTATGCATTCACCATTGACAACAACAGAATTCACAATATTCACAGTATTCACAATATGCACAGTATGCACCAAAACAAAATTCACAATATGCATTCACAGTATTCACAGTTATGGTGCATTCTTTGTTGACAACAACGGTGGCAAGCACAGCCACTATAGCAATATAAATATGAAAAGCATAATGGCAAAATTTCACATTACTCCGTTGACATAGTTTTACATAAATTGAATTAACAACCATGTTCTTGCTAGCAAATGTCCAACACATAGACAATTGTGGTTCCCAAAAACTAAAACTAACTTATGAACTCCCTCCTAATCAGTCAACATTGACAACCCCAGCTCCTTTTCCTTTCCATGGCTTTTTAACTTGGTTCATAAGCCTAGCACTCTTTCTAGCAGGTTGTGGTTCTTCAAGTGGTCTTTCGAGGCTTGGTTGAGGTAAAAACCTTGCTGGCCTCTTTCTTGGTTGCTGTTTGTTAACTGCAACTGTTGTCTTCTTCTTTATCAATCTCTTTTTTGGTGCAGCCATTGACTCTTAGGTTGGGTTACCTTCAGAGATAAGCATCTCTGAGCTTCTCTCAGACTACAACAATATAAAAGCATAAGAAAATGGGCTTTAGAATTGCAAATGCCGTAAATTAAGTGCACAATTCCTATCAAACTTACATGCAATATAGTCATTCCAGTACGTTTGCCCTAGAATAGCCATAGCCATATTCTCTCAATCTCTTACCAAGAGCCTCTCTTATTCGTTGTGGAAGTGATGGCTGTGCAGCAAATTCTGTTAGCCCTTGAGGCGATGGTAGTGGCCGCTGTGTAGCAAGTTCTGTTGGCCCTTGAGGAGATGGTGGTAGTGGTGGCTGTGCAGCAAGATCTGCTGGTCCTTCAGGTAGTGGTGATGGTTGGGCAGCATGCCCTGCTCTTGCTCTTCTTCTAACCTGTAGTTCGAAACAAGATTAGACTACTGGCCATAAAACAAGAAAAACTGACAACGTGCAACTTACTGGATATTTTCTCCTTTGTTCAACAGTAGACTCAGTACGCTCCTCTGTTGGCCCTTCATTTGGTTACACAACATGCCCTATTGTTGGCACTTCAGTTGGCTATGAAACATGTCCTTCTGTTGGCCCTAGAGATGGTGGTGGTGGTGGTGGCTGTGCAGCAAGTTCTACTGGCCCTTTAGGTGGTGGTGGCGGCGGCGGCTGAGTAGCATGCCCTGCTCTTATCTTTTTTCTCACCTGAAATATGGAAACAAGGTTAGACAAGTGGCCATAAAAGAAGATAAACAAACAAGCAATATACAACTTACTGGATATTTTCTCCTTGGCTGTTGAACAGTAGACCCGGTACACTCTTTTGTTGGCCCTTGAGGTAGCTGTACAGCATGCCTTTCTGTTGCATTTCTCCTCAGCTGAAGTGTGGAAACGGGATTAGATAAGTGGCCATAAAATAAGACAAACAAACAATGTACAACTCACTAGATATTTGCTCCTCGTTTGTTGAACAGTAGACCCTCCTGTTGCCACTTCAGTTGGCTGTCCAACTTGTTCATATGTTGGCCCTTCACTTGGCTCTTGTGTGGGATCTGCAGTAAGCTGTTGCTTCCTTAGTTCACAGCCTTTTTTATTGTGACCTCCCTTTGCAGTACGAGCACGTCATCTTTACACCAGCCTTAGTCATCCGTTGCATTGAAATCTCCCCTTCTTGCATTCTTCGTCTCCGCTTTGGCTTTCCAACTTGCTTCTTTAGTGGCAAAGGTGCAGGGGCATCTTGATTTGTTGGCTCCCAGAATTTGCTACTTCTAATGGGCTGCATCATGAATTGGTACATGTGAAGATATGACCTTTTGTTGTAGCAATCAGCTAGGTAATCTTCTGGGTTTTTTTTGCAGGTTTTGGATCGCAGAAATGGCATGTGGGCAAGGAATTCCAGTTAGTTGCTATTCTCGACATGAACATTTTCTCATCTCCAGGTGAACGACATACGTGTCGTCATTCTTCTTGATCTCAAATCCGTCATCACCATTTCAAATTGGATGGCAAAACCTGCTACCAGCCAAGTTCTCATCTAATCTTTTGGCAATCCTAGGACCACATATTCTAGTCCACTTTTCAGCCTCGTCTCTTCTATTGCGCAGCCTAGTCATTAACATAAGTCGTATATCCTCAAGCACGGCAATGATTGGTTTGCACCTCGCGGCTAATATGCTGCCATTGAAAGCTTCGCTGAGATTGTTGTCGATAATGTCGCACTTGAATTCCTCGCTAAAGAAGGCCTTACACCAATGCTTCGCTTCAGTTTCGAATAGTGTTTCGAAACCATCCTTGGTCAGGTGAAGCAAGCCCTTTTTCGCTATTCTAAATTCAGTCATGTTTGTGCTCTTTGCAATTTGCCACAATTGCTTCTGCAGCCCATCCCCTTTGTACTTCTTTTACCAGTTTGCATATATGTGTCTTGCACACATCCTATACTCGGCATATGGCATCAACTCAGCCAATGCAGGAACAAGTCCCTACAATATTAAATCAAGACATAATTTTAAGAATAAGGACAAATACAACATAATGCAATTAAAATTTTGAAAGAATTA
>JAGVVM010020271.1:0-13647 GCA_019149425.1 Psidium friedrichsthalianum
GTGCAGGGGCATCCTGATTTTTTGGCTCCTAGAATTTGCTACTTCTAATGGGCTGCATCATGAATTGGTACGTGTGAAGATATGACCTTTTGTTGTAGCAATCAGCTAGGTAATCTTCTAGGTTTTTTTTGCAGGTTCTAGATCACAGAAATGGCATGTGGGCAAGGAATTCTAGTTAGTTGCTATTCTCGACATGAACATTTTCTCCTCTCCAGGTGAACGACATACGTGTCGTCATTCTTCTTGATCTCAAATCCGTTATTACCATTCCAAATTGGATGGCAAAATCTACTACCAGCCAAGTTCTCATCTAATCTCTTGGCAATCTTAGGACCACATACTCTAGTCCACTTTCCAGCCTCGTCTTTTTTATTGCGCAGCCTAGTCATTACCATAAGTCGTATATCCTCAAGCATGGCAATGATTGGTTTGCACCTTGCGGCTAATATGCTGCCATTGAAAGCTTTGCTGAGATTGTTGTCGATAATGTCGCACTTGAATTCCTTGCTAAAGAAGGCCTTACACCAATGTTTCGCTTCAGTTTTGAATAGTGCTTCGAAACCATCCTTGGTCAGGTGAAGTAAGCCCTCTTTCGCTATTCTAAATTCAGACATGTTTGTGCTCTTTGCAATTTGCCAGAATTGCTTCTGCAGCCCATCCCCTTTGTACTTCTTTGACCAGTTTGCATATATGTGTCTTGCACACATCCTATGCTCGGCATATGGCATCAACTCAGCCAATGCAGGAACAAGTCCCTACAATATTAAATCAAGACATAATTGTAAGAATAAGGACAAATACAACATAATGCAATTAAAATTTGAAAGAATTAATTGACAATGATATTACCTTCTGTTGGTCACTCATGAAAGCTCAACCTCGCCCGTCAGTTATCTCCAAGTTAGCCATTAAATTTTTTATGAACCAAGACCAAGTGTCATGCCCCGAATCTGGCGAATGCATAACATCCCTGTCGGAGACCAAAACCTCATCGCCTGGCCAACTTTAGCGACGGCCCAGGACACGTCGCGGCCAAACGACGTCTAACAGGATGCTACAGCAGAAGACCTCAACCCCATACATACAATAACAGAGGGGTAGAAGAGACATAGAGACAAATTTTCAAATGCAAAGGACTTCCATTAAACTGCCAAGGGTCACATACTACAACTTTTAAATAACAACAACAGTACAACATGCGATAACAAAAGGTACCCACGACGACTACAAAAGCAGGACTACTAGCATCTACTAAAACTAAGTTCCCCTCAAAAAGGATCACGCGAGGAGGTTAAAACTCTAGGCATCCTCTACATCACTCCTATAGGCAGGTGGGATCTCCTCGGGAAGTGGGCCAAGTGGGTCTATCTCCATGTCAACCTCTATCTGGTTCTCGTCAGAGTCGTCAGCATAATACACGCGGGGACCTTCCTCCTAAAAACTATTCTCGGACTTAGACTCTGGTCCACTCGAAGGGTCCACCAACGCACCATCAGGAGGGGCAGCACTAGGATCCTGGGCATGAAGGACCTCGGGTGGAATGTCGAAGCCAGAAAGGGCCTCAGACAGGTCCTCCCCCACCTTCAATCTCCATGCCTCATATTAGTGTTTCTCCCAAACGACATCACCCACATCCACCCAGAGAGTGGTCACCTGCCAGACGTAAACACTGCCATCGTTTGCTAAATATTCCGTCCTGTCAATCTGCGACTCCATGGGTATCCCAAAAACTTTCCACGGTCCACTCATACTCAAGGTCGAGGGTCTGAAAGGGCGATCAGCCCAAAGCGTGAGTTTTATAAACTCAATGAACATGCACCTAAACCAGGTATAGAATGAGCATGCACTAAACATCAACAACCAGGCAAATCTAACATGAAACGACGTCAAGTAATTACACACGAATATTCAGACAAATTCATCAACCTCATACCACATGCGAACTTTCAGTCTCATACCACTAGTTCATTTCAATCGAATGCAATGCAGCATGCTATGCTTATCCCCAATGGGATCTGTCGGTGGCTCTCTGGGCACTGTCGACTGTGCCCCGAACCGTAGCCCTTTTGACACTTCGGTTGGCACCCTTATCGCTCCAACGTCTCGTGCCTCGCACGCCATAGACGTAGTACCGCGACCGTGGCTCTCTAGGCACTGCGGTCGGTACTCCTTGTTGCTCCAATTCCCGTGGCTCTCAGGGCACTGTGGGCCGTCCTGCACGATTCTACGCACTGCGCCAAACGAGGTACATATCTCATGCCAGCATGTCATGCAAACAGTCACTCACATTCGCATCATGCAACGTGCGACACTTCGGGACCTCGTCCCCAATCAGTACTCATGGAAGTCAACTTTATTGAATGTGGTCTCCTCAAGCTCACTTCATGCGAACATGGCAATCGAGCATGCGTCTCAAGCATTAACTTCCCACTCTAGGGGTCACAATTTAGTCGCACATGAATTTCTAGCCGTTGCGACCCATGACTACACTTCAAGCATGCATGTACACTACGAGTTCTACTCTCAACTGACAATTACACTCCATGACCAACAACTGCATCCCATGTTTGGTAATTCCACACACATGCACATTAACATCTCTCTATAGTAGCTCACGGTCACACTTCAATACACATGCATGTGCACTTCACATTTAGACTTCAATTAACAATTATAATCCATAACCAACAAGTGTAATGCTCGGCCATACCACACACATACATTGACTACCCCAACGCTTGGAGTTCACGGTTTCCACTTCTAATATCTACACATTTCAACTTCCAGCACTAATTATCAATTGCACTCCATTGGGCGACGACTATGACTCATGACCGGTTCTCAAGCACACATGCATACACAATCTCCAGCCTTTACGTCTCACGACCCCACCATAAACACACGTGCACTTCTAGTCCCAAAATCCACCATCAACTACTCTACATGTACAGAAATTCCAGCTCGTGATTGGCGATTCAAACTCACGCACACAAGCTTCCTAGGGCCATTGAAGTTCACGGCCATGGCTCAATGCACCATCACATGGAAATCCCAGCAATATAACTCACAATGGGCATGCGTACACCTCAATTCCAGCAACAAATATCAAGCGCACTCCATGGATACTCACTATAGTTCATGGCCGAAGCCCAGCATGCATGGACACAGAATTTCCAGCAAGATCATCAACATGCAATGTCATCTAAGGCTACCCTGGCCTCATCCTACGTTCTATACTAGGGTTAGAGACATGCTCACCTTCACAAGCTGGTAAACCTTGGACAGCAACAATCTTGGACAGCAATGACAACCACGGTTCCTAGCAAGACCTAACCGAACCCATATGTAAACAACCTCATCAATGGAACACCAATGGCTCGGCCATTGCTCTAACAAGCTATCCCAAGAAGGATCAACATCTATCTTACCTTAAGAAGGACGTAGATGGACACAGCAAGGTTGGTGGAGGGTCGGATTGCACACGCAACGAGGGGCACCGGCGGTGGCGAAGACTCACCACGACCAGCTTCTGTTCAAGCAAGGTCCACGGATTTTTCAGTGGTTGAATGACTAATCTAATTATAGAATATCGAAGTTCAAGATCTTAAGGACGTGTGGGAGAAAACGGGGAGTCGTTTGGACTCCGGACGAGCTCGAACGGGCGATTTCTTCCCGGACGCGCTCTGGAGCCCGCCGCGACGGGATTGGAGCCGTCTACTTCGTGGGGCTGTTCCGGCCAGCTCCGGTGGCCATTTGGTGCGAGTAGGGTATCAAATCGACGGGCTGGAAAAGAAGAAGGAAATGGTTTTGGTTTCGCGGAAATGGAATTTTGTAGAAGTTGTTATGGCCTTTAGAAGATGGGTAGTGCAGGGGACCCGAGAGGGAGAGGACGCGCAGGAGAGAGAGTAATAGAGAGGGAGAAGCTCTTTGGTTCTTGAGGGAGGGAGAGAGTGCAAGAGAGAGAGATCTATTATCCCCTTTTAATTTTAGAGGAAAAATTAAAATTGAAGGATGGAACTGACATGGCATTGGAACTTTAACTTGCCATTAATGGTGAGGTAACCAAAGGTGGGCTTCATAAATGAGGAAGAGACAAGGTAATCATGAGATTTCTTGAAAAGGCAAAAAGGAGATTTGAGGTGACAAGTACTCTTGGAAAAGGTGAGATGTGACCGATGTGACACGTTTCCTCGGGAAACGTGTCATCGGGACCCAATGAACTTCTAAAATAGATAGCACGCACTACGAGGTCAAACCAGTCTAATGCTCTAATCTGACAGAGAATTCTTAAATTACGGCCTAGGAAATTTAGAGCAGAACCAGGGGCGAATTAGTCATTCTCAATCTTTGCCTCACTTCTCGACACTCCGATACGAAACCATTAAATTTTGAGCTCTTAGACACAATGTTCAGAGTTCAACTGCAGTATCCATGAATATTCGATTGTCCAATTCAGAAACTCATTTTCATGGTCACTTTCATTTAATAACGACTTCAGCAAATACTCAGACCAACGGGCTCTGTTAGGCGATACGAATATCTGTCCTACGTAGCCTTTCCCCTTCGGTTAGTCATCTCGAGTTGATCAGGCTCGAGTGAGATTTAACTAAAGTGCTTAATGAAACACATCCATTCAATAAATTAAACCCCGAAAACGGGTCGAATATCCAGGATGTTACACCAAGTATCTTTGTTTTCTATCTTTACAACTGCCCAAGCTATTGGAAACATTTGGTTATTGGCATCTCGACCAACTGCAGCCAATAATTCTCATTTGCACAAACCCTTTAGAAAGCACCCATCTAATCCAACAACTCTTCTACAACCAGATAAAAATCTCCGCTTGCATGCATCGAAGCACGCATAAAACCTATCAAAGACAGTCCCAAAATCAGGCAGTGGCCTCTCTACAATCTCCACATACACTCTACTTGGTGGGTTTTGAAGTCTACATTCATAAGTATAATCCCAAATCTGGCCATATTTTTTCTTGTACTGACCCATGAGTGTTTTCATAACCTTATACTTGGCTCTCTTGCACTGAGTTGCTGACACATTAATCCCTACCTGCTCCTTCACCAGCTGCTTTAGGTAAGGACCCCTAATCTCAGGCATCGCCTTGATAGTATTGAAGAAGTGTTTCGACAACCACTTATTTGTTACCCTTTTATTGTCAAAAAACAATTGAACACATATGTTCCTCCTGGAATGACCTAATTTGGAATGACCCGCTCCTCTTGCTTAGTGAGCCATAGATCTTCCATGCACAATTACGTTGTAGACACCTAGCTCTCACAAAATCCTTCGTATTTCTAACAAACTCAATAGTCCTCTGTTCAGCAATAGATTTCTTCAGAATAACATCCTTGAACTGTTTTGCATCCTCAAATTTCATACCAACACACAAAATAAAATAGGGCATGCTAGAGTTGGATCATACGAAGGATACTTACTCCTTCTACGCTCAGGTGGAGCTACTCCTTCTTCTTCAGGCTCGTTCTCGGAAGTACCAATCCAATCATCACTGGCACTTTCTTCAGGTGCACCAGTAGCTGCAGTAGGTGTAGGTTCTTCTCCCCTATTTACTGGTCCAGCTCTCTTTAATTCTCCAAAGAATGCATTTTTCTTTCTTGCAAACTCCTTGCGGTTTTGCTTTGACTGTGCAAGCTCTTCATCGTCATCGTCATCATCAATCCTTAAGAAACTGACATTTCCCAAAACTTCATCGTCATCGACATTGGATTGTGCAAATTGCCAATGTAATCCAGTGATTTCTTCATCACCTATATGGCTTACTCCCTGTCCTCCCTATCCTCCTCCCTATCCTTCCCCTCCTCACAATTCTGCCTATCCTCCTAATCCTCCCTGTCTGCCCACTCCTGATGTCCCTCTACAATGGTATCATCCCCACCATGAGAAGTGGAATGAAGGCCTACTTTTCCTGTTTCAATACATCTTCATGCTGAACATTATCATCATCTTCATCATCGCTATCACTGTCACTGTCGACATACACTTTTGCTTCGTTGCCATGAAGATAGTGATAAATCAGATCCTTAAATCCACTCTCATCCAACAATAGTCGCAGCCCATCCTTCAAGCTCTTCCTAGGAACACAATAAAGCAATTTACCTACTTTGCAGCCTAAAATGTGCACTATATCCCTCACGAATGAAACATACGACGACGTCCTTACATCGAGGAAAATGGTTCCTTCGTTTCCACCTTCGTAGTCCCACTCGTCGGTGCCAATCACAAAATCCCCACGATAGCAGACAATGACAGCAACAAGATTCTTGTCCATGCCTGCACCAAAGAGAAAAAAATGTCAATAAATGTATTAGCTTTTGGGACCACAATACAAAAGGTACAACAAATTCACATGGAGGTCCCCACAGGCCAACTTTTGATTAAAGAGTCATTTTTGTTGGTAGTGACCACAAACTAATAGGAAAACCAATGCACAGATGCACAGTGCTTTACACGAATGAATTTGAGGTCCTTGTCGCATTAATTTCATTATTTCCTACCAAATAAAAAACAGCATTTCAGTCTGCAAAGGCATCCAAGGTTATCATTAAACAAGTGGACCAAAAGGATCCAAAACATCAACTTCTCAAAAGGGACTGAAGGGACTGAAAGGCATTCTCTTCCTTTATCAAGAAACCGAAGTCAGAAGTTCTGATTAAACAAGTAGACATCCTCAACGCATCAACTTTGAGCCTTAATTTTACCATACAACTGCAATTTTGCCCTCTGAACCCTAATGTCCCCGTCGGAGCCCTAATTTTCCCGTCGGATTAATTTCCCGTCGAAGCCCTAATTTCGTCTCGAGGTCTAACTTTCAAATTAGGATAAAAGATGCATACCTAGCAAAGGTATGATGGTGGTGAGCGACGGCAGCAACCAGCGACGGTGGCGATCGAGCGGGCAACGACGGCGACTCCACCATAAACGGCGTGATTGGATTTTCCACAGCGGACCCACTCCTCACGAGAGGGGGTAAAGGGGAAGGAGAGATGTCGTTTGTTAATAATAACACAAACGACGTCGTTTTTTATTTCAAGAAAATACTTGGCCACGTTCAATTTCCACCGTGGCATCAGCTTCTCAAAATTTGCCACATAAGCTAATAAAATAAATTGTAAAATCCACGTAATTCATTTGGCCGGATTTTGGCCGGATTGGCACTAAAGTGCACGCTTTTCTCCGAACTTGGCACTTAAGTGAACGATTTGAAAGTTTTGGCACCAAAGTGCACGCCGTACACAAGTTTTGACACTTAGGGGTGTACTTTTGCCGAATTATATTAGATTGGAAATTCGATTCCTGTGTAGAGCAAGAAACAATATTATTTAGCAATGGCCTAGGACCTGTGCAAAATTATGATATGGCCGATGGAGAACCAGGTCAGGCCGAGTTCATTCCAGTCAAAACCTGAGTTTCCAAGTTGCCGCCATCGACTACAACTCCGGCCCAAAGTACTCTCCATCCTAAAATCAATGCTTGCGCGAAGTAAAAATTCAAATTAAAATCTCGTTACAAGGAATTCCATCCGTAGTAAACAAAAAATCTCAGACTCTACTATTGCATTGGAAGTAGCTGCTACAATTCCATAGGACAATTGATGAGCCAAAAATGATGAGATACAATTTAAATTGAGCTAGTGACAACATCAAGCTGGACTTCTAATCATAGTCAGATTTAATTTAAACCAACAACGAACACACGCAATTGTCTCCAGCGTCAGACATAGTATCTACAAGTTCTTGAATAGCGTAGGTTGTCATGTATTCTCCAATTCATGTTTAGAGCTTTCAACCAATTTAGTTGAGTCTTTAATACAGACCAATTTGTAGAGAACGTGACATAAAAAGTAATTATTTACACAAGCATGCTGACCTTCCATTACAAATTTTCAGATTTACCCATTCATCTGCTTGGAGTCACTCTCAAATACCACCATGAAAGCTAACTCGAGCGTCCATTCATTAATTCATAAGTAATGCAACACCAAAAATAATTATTTACTCCAAATACATTCATATCACTTGAAAGCAACTCGATCCATTCGTCAAAGGGGTGGAAATCTTGCCATCACCAAACCTCCTACAAAACTCATTTGGTTGGTTGCCTCGATCAGTTTTTAAGTATTCTTACAGCTTCATTTTCGTAACACTCCATCAGTTTGTAACTCTTTTCATAACACTTCTTGCCGTCGCTCCACTTGTGAAAAAATAGCAATTAGGTCCAAAACGAAGAAATTAATGGAAGTATTTGAAAGTGGAGATTAGCAAGTCAAAACGATTTGATCAACTTTGGGCACATGGCAAATTGGATTTCTATAGAGCAAGGAGCAAGATAAATAAGCTGAGGTTGTAATTGCCCAGAGCTCCGATCAGAGACCGACAATCTTGATCACAAACGATGATGGTGTCAACGCTCCTGGCTCGCGCGCTTTGGTTCATGCCCTCATCTCCGTCGACAGATACCACGTCCAAGTCTGCGCTCCCGATTCGTAAGTTTCAGTAATCCCACAGGCTTTGACTTTATGCACTCGATGATGCGGTTTGTGGCACGTGGAGGTCCTCCTATTCGATTTTAGCCGTGAGTTTTGCGAGTCAAGCTATGATTCTCTGGATTATCGCAGGAATTTGATGGGGACTCTCCGCTTTGAGTTTTGGGTGTTTGCGTGATGTCACTCTGTTTCACCTTCTCCTCGAGAACACAGGTGCATGTTCTTCTGTTTGATAAGATTGGTCTGTAGTCTCATGAAAGTCCAAAGTGAGCATATCACGTGTTCCAACCTTTGATCACCTTGTCTGGCTTAAGAGTAAGAAGGTACTTGCTCACGGTCACAAGCTAGACAACCATGCAACACGGATATCTTTCCATGCTTCAGACAGAGAGTACTTGCAAGGTAGCCCAATCTTTTTTGGGTTTGCACTGTTGGCCGTTCCTTTCGGCCTTCCGTCGTCTATTACGACACCCTAGAATCACAGTAGTCGCATTTAACAACAATACAAGCTAGGAATCAAGCTTGCGTACCTGATTTCTCTTCCATGGTCGAGCGAGCGCGGGAAATCCACTAACCAGCTTAGGAATCTTCCCTCTATGCCCTTTGGATCGCCTGGTGTTGATGAGGCGGCCGTCCACCCATCTCTCTCTTCTCTCAAATCCTTATGGAGAAGAAGGAGCGTGAAAAATGGCAAGAAGAGTGTGAGGGTAGAGGGGGGCCTAGCCTCTTATAGAAATCCAGTTGGGCCCTCTCATCACGGGCCGGGCCGGACTCAGCCCACACTAGCGAGGCCCATATACGGCCCATTAAGAAACTTTAAATCCATCCTTATTAAACCAATACCGTATACGGTAAATTAATACCGTATAACGATCAATCACAATTCCAATTAAGGCGAGCTCATATCAGGAAAACTTAACATTCTCCACTTGGGCGAGCATTAATTGAAACTGTACTTTAGTGCGCGCCTTCATATTGGTTTAAAGATTAATCTTGACGGCCAATCCGATCCCATAAAGTCTCAAATACCAGATCATGCCAGTAACTGCGTCAGCAGACACAGAGCCATCAATGGTCACGAGTGTTCTTAACTTACTGATATGGATTTAATATGGTAGTGTGGCAATTGGATAGCACCTCAAAAGAGATACACTTTATGTGTTATCCTACTTTGTCGGACACCATTCTCTATCTCTATGTGACACAAAACCTGACAGTGCCACTAGAGAATATCTATATGATTCTAATGAACCTGTTATATCTCGCTTTATAGTTAAACTTTTCTTCATGTGTATCAAGACATATAAACATGGCTAATAACCAAATGCCCATAGCCAATACTCGAGACTTACACATGTCTCAAGATTTCTAATAATATGTATTTAACATTAATAGTGCTGCAAGCACTTTTAATATTATATCATCATATTACAAAATGTAATAAAACAAATGTAAACTTTATTAGAGCAAATTGAAAAGATGCCTCCCACTAAATCACAGCATCCACTGATGCCTCTAAGCCCATACTAGCGACATGTCATTCAAAAACACAAGGGCGAAGAAGACTTTAGTTTGTGGGTCTGCAATCATATCATCTGTGGAAATATCCTCTACTGCAACGTCACCTTTCTGCACGGACTCCTTTATGGTCAAAAATTTGACTTCCATATGTTTAGACCCCTTAAGACTTCTGTTGTTGTTAAAAAACAACACTGCCAGAATTATTGTCACAATATAACTGTATGGATCTATCAACAAAATCAAATATGGTCAACTCCCTAATGAGGTTCCGGAGCCAAATTGCCTGAATTAACAACTGAAAAGCACGCTATGAACTCCGCTTGCATAGTTGAGGAGATATGGATTTCTGTTTCTCTCACTTTTCCATGATACTTGCATCGCCTGCCAAACATGAATATGTAGCATGTTGTCGACTTCTTGTTGTCCTGACAGCCCGCAAAATTGAATCCATTTTGTATCCAAAAGCTGCGGTTCTGAACACGCCTTGTATGACATGATGGAAGTCCATTGTCTCTTTAGGTACCTTAAGACCTTCTTGCAGTAACCCAATGATTATGTCCTAGGTTGATTGTACCCTACCGAGAAGTCTGTCCACAAACGCGATGTCTGGCCTAGTACAAATTGAGCTACATGATGCTCCCAAGTACACTGGATAAAGTACATTCTCCATTTCGGATTTCTCCATCTCGTTTGGGAAGCACTCACGAAAGATTCAACTTATCAACATTTATAGACAGGAATAATACCTGGCTTGTAATCCTGCATGTTGAATCTCTTCCAAATACGATCAATATATGCCCTCTGAGATAAATCCAAAATTGTGCCCGTGAACGATCCTATGGATTTTCAATGCCAAGGACAAAATGACGCCTCACCAAGATCTTCATGTCAAAATTCTCTGACAGCATATGCTTCGTCTCGTGCAATAGATTAATATCACTGCTTGCCAGTAGAATGTCATCCACATAGAGAACAAGAAAAATGTATTCCTCTCTCACTGACCTTGCTAGTTAAACTTGATCCACTTTATTTTCAATGAAGCCAAATGAAGTGTACAACGCTATGAAATGAAATACCATTGCCTGGATGCTTGCTTGGGGCCATAGATCGACTTCTTCAGTTTGCATACAAGATCACTAGAGTCATCAACCTCAACCCTTCAAGTTGAATCATATAGACTTCTCTTCGAGATTCCATTCAGAAAGGCAGGCTGTGAGTCCATTGGGTAACTCCATGTCAAAATGAGCCACTAAAGCCATAATCACTCTGAAAGATTCTTTAGAAGAGGCTGAGACGAGAACGTTGATTCATAATCCACTCCCTCTCTTTGAAGTGAAACCTTGGCTACCACAGTAGGGCTTTAAATTTTTCTACCTTCCCTTTGGAATCCCTCTTCGTCTTGTAGACCCATTTGCAGCCGATCGTCCTATAATCTGCAGGCAACTTGACGAGTCCCAGACTCTATTATGCCTCATGGATTGCAACTCATCTTGTCATTGCATCAACCACAGTTCTGATTTGTGAACAGGAAACAACATCCTTATAGGTAATGGACAAATCACGCAGCTATATCATAATCCTGTTCATCCAGATAGACTATATATTCTGATGGGATTGCTGATCGTCTTTGCATAACAGACCTCCTCAGTGGAACTTCCACAACTTGATTCGTGGCTGTAGGGATCTGATTACTTCATCAGGAACAGTATCAACCAAAGGATCCTAAAGATCAACAGGGCATAGTCATCGGTATGGGAGGCTCCATAACTGTCTGTATGGGAGGGAAAACGATACAGAATTCTCGCGTTACTGTCACTTCAATAGTCTTCTGAACAGTTACTCTTTTCGGCCACGTCGAATTCCAGAAAAATTAGCTGTCTGTGATTCTTACAATCCTTTGACCTCCATTAGGATTGTAAAATCTGTATCCCTTGGAATTGCTCTGGTATAGGATACAAATAGCACCTTGTGGTCTTAGGATCCAACTTGTCAAGGCTGAATTATACAGCTTCAACTTATGTGCAAGACACCCTAGACCTTCAAATGATTCAGGCTGGGTTTTACGTCTTCAGTCCAGAAACTCAAAAGGAGTCAGTGGAGCAGCTTTAGTGGAACTCGATTCAAATATATATAGCGCTGTCTCAAAGGCTTCACCCCATAGGATTTAGGCAGGTTAGTCCTACTTATTATACTCCTCATCATATCTATTAAGGTGCGATTTCGCCTTTCGGGTCACCATAATCCTTCCGTTCAAGGACTCCCAGGCATAGGGAACGTGCCACTATCCCAGAATCTCTAAATATTAGGAAAATGGCCATTTAAGCTATCCTAGCATCGCCATGTCTGTCCATAATATTACACACCCAGCGTCTGATCTGACAACTTTAATGACTTTTCCAACTGTTTACGACTTCAGTCCTAAATATCTTGAACTTGTCAAGAGAACCGGACTTTTCCTCAATCAAGTATAGATAACCATATCGGGAATAGTCATCACCAAAGTGATGAAATAATATTTCTACACAATGTTGAAGTATAAGCGTCCACTTATATCAGTGTGTATGACCTCCAATAGGTCAGTAGTTCGGACTGCACATTTTTCTTTATTTTGGTCATCTTTCCTCTACAAACAGTCCACGCAAGTTTCCAGTAGGTCATCTTTAAGGAGTGGGTAAAATGTCGGACTTTTACAAGCCTTTCCATCTGTTCACCTGGAATAATGTACCAAGGCATTTATGCCACAATGTGTAAGATATGTCTTTAGGAGAGGCCTTTTGGAGACAACCTTTCCGGCTGTATAAGCTACGTATATGTCGTTGGGAGGGTAAAAACACAATCTGTACAATCATTGGACATGTTGCAGCACCCAACCTTATTGAATTATAGAACATAGAAACCACACTGTTCTTTATTTCAAAAGAGTAACCACACATATCCAACAAGATACATAAACTAAGTTCCGTCTAAAATGAAGGGTACATAGAAAGTTGTTTCTTAACATAAATTGAAACCAGATTCTATAGTCAAAATGACATGTTCCCACGAACTCAACATTGGCTTTATTATTATCTCCCACTATGAGTCTTGATTCCATTATGATTTGGTTTCCTCCGATTTATGAATCCCTGTATGGTAAATTGCAACATGATTAGTTGCAGCCATTATCTAGCCACCAAGAATTGAATGGGGTTTCAGATAGATTGAATGCACAAAACTATGACAAAGAATCATTACCTGTCTGCCTACATTAGACAGCTAGTTCTTATATTTAATTAGTCTTTCTTCATGTGACCATTTCCTCTTACAGAAGAAACATCGGTCACTATCCTTCTTGAAGGATGCTTTTCTTCGACCCAATTTTCCAGATGACTAGTGGTGGACGAGTATTTTATGAGTATGAGACTTAGGCTCCCTGTGCTTTCCTATTGCTAGAACTGGTGGCAACTAGGGCAAAGTTCCCTCAACCTTTCTTCAATGTTTTTTCCTCTGCCACCGTTCTAGAGATCAAATCATTTATAGACCAAACCTCATCCTGTGAATTGAAGGTTGGTCTTAAGATCCCAAAAATAGGTGGATAGGGTTTTCAGGGGCTTGATGCACCTAAGGCA